>JAQGBZ010000269.1:0-87311 GCA_034687125.1 Neelides folsomi | reverse complement strand
TTATATACGTATACTATAATTTGCACAATATGTGAATTAAATTATTTAATTTTCAATAATATAAATACCTACATGTGCAATTATATGACATATATCAACCTCGGTTAAGATCACCAAAATTGGTGCATCCCGTGAAGTTGATCTTATCCGAGGTCCAGTGTAGTTGATTTTATTAATCTTACCAATAGTGTTTAGCATTAAGTATACAGGCGTAGGTAGGTAACTTAGTATCTAATATGATTGACCCGGTCAATTTGACATTATAATTAAGTATATATAGTACATATATCAAAATATACTTACCATTGACTTGAATGTAGATACTCGTATTATTAAAAGCATTTCCCTCGTCGTCAATATAATGGCAGCCAAAATTTCCAACATCGTGGAAGTTCACATCTGGGATACTTATTTTTGATGTGTAGAGAATATGATCTGAATAGTTTGTTTGAGATACTCGTTCAGTCACATTCTATCATTTATAGAGGAAATTAACATCAGTTTTTAACAATAAAATGAATATTAAAAATACGCATTTTAATGATATTTAGAAACAATCATTTCATTTGATCTCTAATTACCTCAATATGAGAGTAATTCCAAATAACTTGCTCATCTCCGGAACATTCTAGTTCTAGCTTATCTCCAACATTGAGTGTTAAAAATTCTTTTGATGGTTTTATTTTGGGTGGTTCAAGGGCATTGGTTTTTGAGATTCCTGAAATTGAAAAAAATCATAATCACATTAATGAATATACATAACAACCTATCTAAATTTTTAAGTTTATCGACCTCATTTAGTAAGGCATATTCGATATTTAATTTTAAATATGTCTTTGTATAGTTTTTATATACCAAAAATACCAATTAACTATAAATTTAACATCAGCTTTACTTTATTATAACACTCTCAAACATCGAAATAAATTAATATTTAATTACATTTATTCCTCATTGGTGTAATTTGTCATTTGAAACCATTGAGAATAAATATTAATAAACTAATAAACAATATACTCGTATTGCCCATTTAGATATTTTAGTATTTTTGTTCTCAACTCTCAACTATACCTGTACTAATACTAACCATATAAATTCCTACTATGGTATTTATCGAATATTAATACATAAAAAGTATATTTTACATATGTTACTCGAATTTGCATTACTACATATTCTGACATTTGAATGTTAAAATAGAGTATTTTAATGTTAGCTAACCAAGTCATAATCATAAGATAAGTCATAATTATACGAGAATAGTCATAATTATGGTAAATAGTTAAATAAATTGGTTTAAAATTTTAACACAACTACCTACCATATATACGTAAGTAAATAAAAGATTTGCATGTATGTATGTATGTACGTACATTTTGTACATACCATATACCTACTGGTATACTCATGTATCATGTTAATAAGTAATGAATGGACGAAATGTTTGCATTTTTGTAATGCGCTAAAATTATTATTATGTTAATTTATAAATTAAGATTTCAAAGCCCTAAATGGCACTACTACATGTGGGCCTAGTTAGGTATAAAACATGTGGACGTAGACACGGGTAAATATAAAATACTTAAATGAAACATACAAATTACAAGTTAAAGTCTGTTAAAGCAGTTAGAAGTTGAGTCAACTTCAACTGTTGAACCAAATTGTTGTTAAGCCAAAACAATTTAAATGTTACCTCTGCTATTAAATTTAATTTTTCTGTAATGGGTTCCTCGAGTTGTGATATTAGTCATACACACCTTCATATTTATACCACATCGGTACTCATATCCCAACAAAGTGCATTTTCTTAAAATAAAGAAATTGATGTGTACAGGTATATCAATGATATGTGGTAGTGGTAGTACTGTAGTAGATATGTACATACAGTTCTGACCAAGATCTCTTTAACATATGGAAATGAGTTAGAACTTTGGAAAATTCTCAATTAAACAAAAAAATGAAATTTCGAAAATGAAATAGAATGAAATTCAAATCTTGTCTGGATTTTTATATAAATACGTATTTAAGAATAATTACATGCTTACATAATTTCTTTTTAAGTGGAAATACATGTATTTACATTAGTTATTTATATAATATTGAACTTGATTGAAGGATATAAATCCAATACTAGAGTATGTAGTACGTATATGTACATATACTGTACTTTTAGGACTTTGAATTACATTAATGTGCATACAGATTTGTTAATATACTTTATAGGTATATTGGTATTTAACTTTTTAGTTGTTAACACTAAGCCACTTGAGTAATAGATATTCTATTGATATTATACAATATCTGTTCTGTTATTTTTCCAGCATTTTGATACACATAAGCTAATAATTTCTACATTACTTGCACTTAATCCTTCTCCTGAAAGATAAATAAAGCGTGCAAAAAACATTTCAAGTGAAGAAATGAAATATTGACGTAGTCTGGTCATATACTTACATACTACCTATTTTCACATATTATCATATTATCCTACATATTACATGCATAAGTATAAAATAATCTTGAGAAGTTCTGCGTAATTGCTGGATAACCCAAAAACTTGTTCGTTCTTTGCAATTCTCATAATTAGCATAACCAGTACAGGACGAGTGGAGTTTGTTATATAGAGAATTCACAAAGATTTGACTTACTTATAAATTGCAAAAAGGGATATGCAATATAGTAGTATATACATATTTCATATGGGAATTAAAACAAGCGTTGGAATGAAATATATTTATATTTCCTTTTAATCATTAATAAAAAATGATTATTCGGTAAGCATCGCTATGTTTTTATTCTTTTTATGCAACTGCTGTGAGGGGCTACTTTAGAACTCACTGTGAGTGAATTCGTTTTGAAATAAATAATTTAATAAGTTTATGCGTCTGTGTACCTATAATATAAGTATTTATAAATTCATATATCTGTATAATGTGAAAAGGAATCAAATACCTTTAACCTTGATAAGTACATATTTATAATTAATGTTGTATCTTATAAGCGCTATAAAAATTCATTGTATCAAGTGTCAACGTGTCAAGTGATATTTTCACTGTATAAATTATTAATGTTTAAAGTAATAACGTAATAAGTGACAAGTGACGATATTTACAATGCAAATGACTATAAAATTATAAAATGTACTTTTGTATGAATGCGTTTTTATATAAAATATGTACTACTGTGGTTAAGATTTAGGATATACCTCATATCTTAATAAGTGTGAAAGAACCATTTTTACAATCTCAAATTCTCAAAATATTTATCACTTATCACAATACTCTTACCATTTTAATTGATTGATAATTGTAACATATCAATTAACATTTTATACTATGTAATTGAAATTTTATTTATAAATTAAGTTATGTTTTTTTTTCTAATAAGCTTAAATCTTCATTGATAATTTGATTTTTGGATTAAGAAACTCCAACAAACTTTCCAAAAATAATCAAGAAAATTATAAGTATGCTTACAATAAATTATAATTAATCAGTAATGAGGTTTTTCAGAAGTTCGTATCTATAAGTTCGTACCTATAAGTACATTTGATTTTTGCAAATCTGTGACTTCACTTTTGGTTGTCACGTCATAATAAAATAACATATCTGGAGACATATCCATATGTCACTAAAATGTTTAACATTTACATTTAATCATCCCTTTTATACGACCGAGAAGCAACGATGAAGACGATGATACATATATAGAAAGCACAAGATACATCCATTTCCATTGCCGATAGAGGTAGTTTTGAAGATAGGGCTAACATTAAGATAATAGAGAAGAGAGATGGTTAATATTCTGTTAAATCTGTTTGATATTCACTACCTCATCCTCTGTGTAGGTATGTAAACACTCGGGAAGTTGTGAGTGGCTTGGAGTGGAAATGATCACACTCACCATATAAAATTTCAAGGCTTACAGAAATTACCTGTTTGAGGGTCATCATCATTGTGGAAAGGAACCTCCAGCTCCTAGACGAAACCTTTGCTAAATACACTCACTCCTCACACTCATTGAGAAGAACAATACAAAATGGTTTATAGCGTCAAGCGTCACATCATTGGTAAATTGATAGCCCTATAAACTAAATGTAAGTATGTTTAATATAACTACCTGCATGTATATACTATATACTATATAGCACATACCTCTCACCTAATGCACAAACAAATGAAATATGATCACAATTTAAAAATTTCGAAGCCAAAATTAAATTTAAAACATTATATATATGTATATATACAAATATATTTTAAATTGTACTATGTAATAATTGGTATAGATAGTTAGTTAGAATACTTTTATATTAGGTAACATTTATTTTAATAATTAAGTATTTCACGCCTAATCTTTTTGCTTAATGTAATACATTTCTTTTATTGCTCACTCTAACATTAATAATGATAACTTGATAACTGATAATTTAAATTAAATTTCTAATTGGTTAATAAGTTAATAAGTAAAACACATGGCATTTAGTCAATTTAATGCCAAAAAATTTATTGAGATCAAATAAGCTTTATAGTGATAAGAATAATGTTTGTTGCGATAATTAGATATTTTTTATATTTTTATGAACATTACTTTACAGATATTTCTATTCTTTATTTGTGTAATTTAAAGTTACACATGTTGCCTCTAATTGATAAAACACCAATTTAAAGAGAAATATTAAACTAAAAAATAAACGTTTAAGTATTTTAAGTATGTTACTTATAACTAGGTATGTATTTGTATGTATTTATTTGGAGATTATAAAAACAGGATGGACTCTTTGACATGGTTTGGGCTTTGTCGATAAAAGCAAAATTGATAAAAACTTTCATTGCTACTATTCTTAATAAACATTTCAGTGATGATATGATATCTATCATGGGCAAATGAGAGTTCGGGTCTTGTACTCTACTTATGATATTATTAGTTTATAATGGTCAATTTATGTATCAATTCTTTTCAAAACAATTTGTCATTCTGAAATACAAGAATGATCTAATTCTCTTTTCCTCTTTAGTACACAAACATATTTCATCACCGTGAGTCACAATCTCGCACAATTGCTAAACTAAATCAGTCATTTTTTCTTGCTCGTCTTTTTAATTTTCTTTAATTTACTTAGCCAAGAAAATGTATTTAATTTACAGTAATTCTTAATTCATTGATTGATATCAAAAATAATAAAATATCAATAATAAAAATCATTTATAGATTTCATAAGTTATACTAATGAATTAATTTTTGGTGAAATATACCTACAGATGAATTAAACTTATTAATTATTAAATTATTATACATAGTTAATGTTAGTATATTAAATTTTGATAAATAACAACATATAAAAGTACCATTCATTAGTTTTATGCCACAATAGAAGTAGACGTTCAACTGTGAGTATAAATTTAATACGAGTACTATGGATAAGTATGTCTAGGTATATTAACTTATGTAGAGTTGGTAATTGGAATGTAACGAATCAAATATCCTCCATCATCATGTATTACGAGTTTTGGCATATTTTCTAATTTGAATTGCAGAAAAATTGTTTTCCGTCGATAAATCAACTTTTTCATGTTATTATGTAAGTGTAAGTACAAATATTGCAAATAAAGTTAATACTTTATCGTAACTAAATTTAGTATCATTATTAATATTAGGAGTATTATTAAAAAGAGAATAATATTTAGATTGACACAATGATATATATAGTATACTAATAGTGTTACCTAATATGGTAAACTAACAATACTACTGCGACTACATATGTAGTGCTATAAATTAATACAACACTTCTAAAAGTAGTTACTAATTGGGCAATTCATTATGTAGAATGAGGGTGTAAAATGTGAAATGAAGTAAAAGCAAACCAATATGAACTATAAAATAATTAACAACTTTTCCTCCTCCTATTGCCTAACAAAGAGGATTGAAGAAAAAACAGGATTTGCGCATTTTGTTAAATTCTCCTCAAGTAGTTCCAGGGAGCAAAAGAGTTTTGAAAGCAGGTTTTTAAGTAAAAATAGAGGTTCGAGAATGCATAATGCCAATATTTTTATAAGTGTTATACAAATATGATTGATAATTTCAATTAATATATGATTTACAATTTTATAAGTACTAGGTACATGTAATGGTATTTGGTATATGAACAGATTGAATAAAAATGTCTTATTAGACTTATTACAAATCCCTTTCCTAATTACTATGTATGCATACACCTACTATATGTAGTTGAAAAACATTCTGTATAGCAAAGTGGAATGTAAAAAGAGAATTACCAAGGACAAGAAGTATGAGAATTATTTTCTTTCCATTAAGATTCATCTTCGTTTTCAAAATTCTCTTGAAGTTAGGACAAGATTCACTTTACAGATTTCACACACGTACATAATTATTCTAACAGAGTTTTTCTCTAAGTGTTATAAAGGCAAAAAATGTATTAATTAAAAACATTTTCCTTTTTGGGTGGTTTTTTTTAAATAACACAAGCTTCAATTTTCAATTCTCATCGAGAAAGTAAAAAGAACGTCAAGAAGCAAACAAATGAATATGGTTTGACTAGTGTTTAAGCGAAGACTTGTAGAGTTTTTAAAACATTTGGAACTTTTCAAATCCAATAAATTATTTATTATATTACATAAAGGGGAACTTGGAACTAGAGATATTTCTTCAATGTTTTACAATCATAGTGAACATGAATCTTCTGAATTCTGTCACTTGAATTATCTTTTTATGTCGAAGGATGGATTTGTGAAGAAATCTGGATGAATGTTCAAAGCAGATGAGAAATAATGAGTGGATTTATTTTGAAGGAAATGACTGGGCGAGGAAGATGAAGATTCAACTTCCCGTTTCCAAATCAGAGAGATAAAAATGGGGAGGTGTGGGGACGAGCGAAGTTTGTTCGCCAAACGCGTCCTCGCGACTGATGACGACTCTCAAACATCACTGACTTATTGTACTTACTTAAACTACATCTACCTATGTATGGATGTAATACGTATACATCATTATTCAACATCATGACGACTCGCAATAATAATGCGAATAATCCTGCCTTTTGCTTTACTATTAAAATCTTATTCTCTTTTGTTATTTTGACTTTAATATTGTCATCGACTTCATTAATGTAAATCTTTTAATTATTCAGACTTACAACTATTGTGCATTTGTTGACTTGAAATGTATTTATTTATATGCCCAAACACGTACTTTTTATATGGGTGCTCGAAGCATGTTTTATTTTATAAAAAATTTCTGTACTTAATATTGTAAAAATTATTTAAAATTATAATAGGTACTTGAATACATAAAAACTATCTTTGTACTCATGTAACAATATTGTGTGCATAATACCTAATTATTTTTGTATCTATCAATAAATTTAATTCAATTTGTAAATTTTAAATTCATTCATACTCTTTCGACCTTTACTCATATCGCAATTTTCATCTACTATCTCTTATTTCTATGTGTATGTATTTATGTATGTATTCTTACATCTGTGTATGTTAAATAGAGATACTTGGGTACATATTATGTATCTCTATCATTGATTTACATTTATTATTTTATTTAGAGATATGAATCCCAACTGGATATTTTATTTGATATCCATATTACATTTAAAATCCCCAAATCTTTACACTTATAATTATGTACTCGTTTAATTATAAATGTAACTACATATGTAATATATATTATAAATAATTAATAGGTACTATTCTATTATTAGGTATGTACATACATAATACATACCATAGTCGTGCATGATATAGGTATAATATGCACCACTGTGTGTATATTTTCAAAAATATTTCTTTTCGAGAAAATTTCGATAAACTAACTTTAAATATGTAATGTGAATATTAAATTAAATATCTACTTAGGTATTATACTCTGCACATGTTTATGGGAATTTTATACGTTCATTTAGCAATATGTCTCATATTCATAAAACAAATTAAGAAGTAAAGGTAGAAATAAATAGGAATATTGGATTACTTAATAATATTTACCTAGTGGTATATTTAATTTAATCATACACGTTATGTAATATGAAGACTTGAGGATTGAATTAAGTTGTTTATTGTAATATAAAACGATGAAATAATCATACCAAACATAAATATCAAAGAAATAAATACATTTGTTATAAGTATAAATACGAAGGAAAAACATAAATTAGTTTGTGGCTATAAATATACGATAAATAAGTATAACTAATATGTACTAACAAGAGTAACAAGTAAGTATATGGTTCAATCTCAACTTATTTTTGCTATTTACACGTTGCGGTAATCAAACATGTGCTAAGAAGAGATTTATAAAGGGAATCTTTCTCATTATGTCAAGGCAAGTCGATAGAGCACATGGAATAAAAGTGTGAGTCAGAAGTATTTTATCAGTTGGAATGAGTTAGTTGACCGTCGAACTCTAACAACAATAAACCTTCGAGTCTTACAAACTTTACGGAATTGAATCACTCCTTAACTGCTATATAGTTTAGAATAGAATTATTATAAAATTCTATTTCCACTATTACCTATATAGGTAAAGACAAATTGCGTTTTGTCAAATTAAAGTCATTTATAAATTACACTATTGTTTTTAATCTAAAGGGAAAGTATCGGAGAAAGAGAAATTTAAACGCCCAGTGCTGATAATCTAAACAATATTATCTATATTTATCACATTTATAAGCAAATTTTTATATTCAACCATAGACGCAGGAGATAAGGACTTTGATGTTACTTTAAGTAAATAGAATAATACTTTCTGGTTAGTAAAGCTCTTTGAAACTAAACAGTCTGAAACAGGGAAACCAATCGTGAGCCAATGAAAGTTGAAAAAGGATTATTGAGATTCAAAAACTGCGTTCTCCTTCGAAATCACGAGCTCATTGAAGATGAGTTTTGGGTAGAAAATGGAAAAATCATCGATCCGGAAGACGTTTTCTTCAAGCGCCAGAATCTTCCAGACAATGAAATTGATTGTCGCGGAGCTCTCATTGTTCCAGGATTCATCGACGTCCAACTCAACGGTTTTCAATATATAAATATCATTGCTTGACATAAGTATACATATTATACATACCTTATTACAATTACTTTTATATATTTGATCATAAATTAAGATAATTAAATGGTACTTTTAAATAATGTTTACAAGAAATAGCCCTTCCAAAAATTTTTCGTGTATTGACGTATTATAATAAATATGACTACTAACTACTAGTATTACTAATTGTGTAAAGAAAATAAGGTCTTAAATGTGGGATTTAATTTAGGCGGTTTTGGATTTGATTTCTCAAACATCAAAGAAATTGAAGAGACAATAAGTCAAGTATCAAAAGGGATTTTGGCTCATGGAGTCACTTCTTTTTGTCCAACTCTCGTCACTTCTAAATCAACAGTTTATCAAAATGTAACACACGAATTAATTTAATTTAATATTTATTCATCTTAATGAAGTAATGTCAAATGTTATATCTCCTAGGTCCTTCCATATTTGAAGAAAAGAGTTGGGGGTTTGGGCGGAGCAGAAATTCTAGGAGCTCATGTCGAGGGTCCTTTCATCAGCCATGAGAAGAAAGGCGCCCATGACCCAAATTTAATTCAAACACTGGATCATGTAATTTTTGATATAAATAATAATGTAATATTCATATGCCTAAATACTAATATATCAGAGCTTCCTATAGATGATGATTCTAAAATATTTTCCTATATATTCTTTAAATAATAAAAATCTCTAATTCTTTAAATAGGGAATTGAAACTCTACGGAGTATGTACAAGCATATGGAATCAATTGCTATTCTAACTATTGCTCCAGAACTCGAAAATGCAATGGATGTAATTCAAGAATTATCACAACTTGGAATCATTGTCTCACTTGGTAAACATCTCAATAACCCATTAAATATAGTTAATTACAATTTGACAATACAATACCTATTGGATTGTGTTGATTTTAAGGTCACTCGGCAGCGAGTATTGTTGAAGGTGAAGAAGCGGTTAGAGCTGGAGCGTCTTTTATAACGCATTTGTTCAATGCAATGCTACCAGTAAAAATAATTCATTTAATCTACAACCTTTTATATTTAATATGTTTAGCTATATAAAAGTTATGTTAAACTTAATTTACTTATTTGAAGATATCTTAATATGTATACCATATATGTTATTGTTATTTATGTAGCTGCAAATGATAAGTTTATTCACCATTAGTTTCATCATCGGGATCCGGGTTTAGTGGGACTCTTAGCTTCTGATAATATCGGAGACAAGATATTTTATGGAATCATAGCAGATGGAAATCACACACATCCTTCTACTACCAGAATTGCTTATAGAGCAAACCCAAAAGGTAATCCCTAGAGTTGGCAGCCACATATGTATCTAATTCGTAGATTTATAAAAAGTTATTATGAAAATTATTAACAAAAATACTTTAAAATCTATAAAATAAACTTTTCTATTCATATATCAATATACCTCAAATATGTACATCAAATTGTTTTTCTCTTAGGGATTGTTCTTGTAACTGATGCTTGCTCTGCACTTGGCCTCACTGAGGGAGAACACAAAATCGGCCACCAAGAAATCGAAGTGAGGAATTCGAAAGCTTTCCTTACAGGGACAACAATTCTGGCAGGTTCCATTGCCACTATGATTTCATGTGTGCAATACTTCAAAGAAACTACAGGTGAAATGGATTACCTAATTCAATAACCCCAATATCCAGAATATCAAGTTTCGAGGAGCTTGTGTGTTAAAGTTATTGATTCTTAAATTATAATTTGTTTGTTAAGGTTGCAGTGTGGTCGAGGCGATTGAAGCCGCTACACTCCACCCTGCTCAACTTCTAGATCTAACTAGTACTAAAGGAACCTTAGATTTTGGAACTGATGCTGACTTTGTTCTTCTCAATCCATCGAACTTGAATGTTATTTCAACGTGGATTCATGGAGAAAAAGTATACTGTTCGAATGAAGTGTAGAAAATTAACAAATGCTGCGTTCGGCATCACAATTTTATTTTACTTAATGACTTTTAACTATTTTAACATTAAGGAATTTAATATTTAATTATGATACCTATACTATAAATGGTAAAATCATTCAACAATAATAGTTAATATTTCAAATTAAATAAAAATTATCAAATTAAGATGAGCTTATTTGTTCTATGGGGAATTGAGAATTTAGAGTAGAAATGAATTGGATAAATAAATTCCTCTGTAATTAATTAAAATCTATATGAATTAAATTTGCTTTAGAATGTAAGTGCATCAAAATATAAAATTCTTCCAATAGTGAATAATATCCATAATGTATATATCTATTGTAAGAATTATAACCAATTTGATCAAAATGAATATGGAAATAAAATTGAATCAAAATTGTTATATAAATCAAAGAAGACCTCGTTTATTGAAAATTATGAGGACGATGATATTCACTTAGACTCTGCATTGAGAGTCTGGAGTCCTTTGTACGAAGCAACCGGAACATGGGTCACAATCGTGTACAGTTTATTAACTGAATCCTCATCGTCATTTCTTCTCCTCTCCAGCTTAATCCTGAGCCGGAAGGGAACATTCCTAAATACACAAATAGTTAGTTAAATCATCTTGTACAATTTCAATACCGGCCATTGAAATAAATCCAATCCAATAATGTTTTATTAGCAATTTGAGTTGTAATTTGATTAGTAATTTTAAAAATATAAATTTAAAAGACGTATTATCTACCTTATTCCTCTTGACCAAACTTGTTTGTTAACAGTCTCGTCAATTCGGACATCGGGAGTTCCCATCTGCTGCATGGCGAATTTCCGTATCTCATTCACAGCTCTCGGGGCCCTCTTCTTGAAACGGATTCCATGGAGGCGTTTGTGCAAGTTCACGGTGTAAATTCTACTGAGGACTTCGTTAATCGCCGATTTTTTCTTCTCACTCTTTGCTTTAGGCATCTGTAAAAATTATAATTATGATGAGATCAGGCCAAAGAGTGGTTTTCAATTCGCAACCCTTCTCCTTCCCCAAGTGGGAATGAACAATACTCGGGGGAGTTTAAGCATCTCCAGGTTGACCCCCGTGAGGGAGAAGGGAACTGTTTATGATAATTATGATTAAAACACTTACCGCGGCGGTATATTAATTAAAAACGAAGAAATTATCTTGAGTTCTCGCCGGAACTTTCAGCAGCGTGGTAAAAGAATGTCTCGTTCTAATTGCCACCAGAGGTTCCTCCTCTCTCGCCTCAAATCACTTTGACTCTCTTTCCCCATCTACTCCCGGCCTCAAAAAAGCGGCATGTATCGTGAGAGGGGTTTTGGCCTCGTTCTGATGGTCGCCACCATCTATGTTCCCATTTAATACACAAAGACTCGAACTCAAAAATTCAAAATTCCTCACTTGTCAAACTCCGTCGAGTTTTCGCGTATGCATTCAATTTGCTTTAATTTATATAAATAATTAAATACCATTTAAACTTCATTAACTTAAAACAATTTCCTATGCTCATTTTGTACTTAGTCTTTGTTAGTTAAACTATTCACTTTAAATAGAACCCCACAATACTCAAAACTTTCCAATTTAGTAAGTTAATTGGAAGAACACAAAAGGAACAACCTCTTCATCATTGGGTAAAGTAAGCTTTGGAAATTATGATTAAAGTTTAATTCGTTGGCCAATTTTAATACTTTTTTATTTTTAATCAGATCGTATCAACCCCTTTGGGCAGTTTAAAAGTGGAGGACGAGAAAGTTAATTGCTCTTCTACTTTTCAAAAAATGTCAAAGTAAGCCTCTCCCAGGGTCAATTACAATAAACTAAATAAATTAGATTTAATCAGGGCTTTTCACTGGTCAGCAATTAGCCTTAATTTGACTTAAGGACTGATCCTGAATTTCTATATACCTACAAAGAATCATGGTATTATTTTAATTTTTATAGCGAATCTGGTGGCGAAGCTGGGATTAACGGGGTTCCAGGAACCTCATACCAAAGCGAGGACGATTTTGATGATTACACCTCGAAACCTGTACCAGGCCCGTTCTTCAACAGTAATGAAAACGGTGGCGGAAATGGAAGTTCTGGAGGGGGAAACGGAAGTTCTGGGAATAACGGAGCGACCACCACGACTGCTCCTGCTTCTTCCAGTCCTGGCCGCTCCCAAACTTGTTGTCTGGTTGACGATGGCCGAAGATGCCACAGAAGCTCGGGGAACGCAAGTTACAGCAAAAGAATCCAAAAAACAGTTTACTACAAAAGACTTCGCCTTGAAAATGATCCCCAGGTCTTTTTTCAATATTAGTATTGAAATTAAGTATTTTTATTATATTATGAAGTCTTTTATGTGTGTGTGTACATATATTAAAACTTGTACTTATATATTAATCAATTTCATTTCATATTGGTAGGCTCAGCATATTTATATTTGTGACTACCACAAAATGGTGATACAAAACGCCCGTACGAGACAGAAACGAGACTCAGAAGATGAATTGAACGAGACGGAGGATCTTCCCGATGTTGACTTGTACCAACTTCAAGTTAATACTTTGAGGAGATACAAAAAACATTTTAAAATACCAACAAGACCTGGGCTCAATAAAGCACAACTTTCTGATGTAATCCCTTGGTTCATAATATTATCAATTTGTAATTGAGGTAAAATTGTATAATTTTATAAATCTATGTTTAGATCTTGATGAGACATTTCCGGACAATTCCTGTCATGGAGAAAGAAACCATTACATACTTTATCTACATGGTTAAATCAGAAAGGAACAAACTCGACAGCAACACTCGTACAGAATCGAATAACGAATTTTGAAATTCAGATTCCTTCTATTTTATTATTAAATATTGTTAAAATGTACAATAATTAAGTATCGGTAGCCTTTACGCGTTTTCCATATTAGAGTTAGCAAGCTTTACATAATAGCTAATACAAAATTATTTGATTGTAAGTACAGGATTACGTATTCAATACGTAACCCTATTTTTCGAATTATACGATTTTCGAACACAGACCACTCATAAAAATTAATACGTTTAATTAGATAAAAGTATTTAGATAGTTTAATGATAATTTGTCTTATTTACTATGATAATTAATTAGTCTTGTTAGCAAGACATGAATTTAGATATCTTTATGTAGAGCTACATAATATAAAGCTAACGATATTAAACAATATATGAAGTTGTTAACTATAGATTTGCTCATATTTTATTTAAAATTAAATTTATTAGTTTTATGACAAGTTATAAAATGAAATATCTTTTATTTTACGTTCGGGTTTACTCTTAGAAAGTTGTTTTGTTTTACAATCCTGAGTTGTCATCTAATTTAATAGCGTGTTTAACATATTTAATTTACTATAGATTTCTATATTTATGTTGTGTAACAAGAGAGCAATGGAAGATTTAATATGAAGATTAATAGAACATTATTTTAATAAATAATCCCATTTTTGATGATTTTCATAAGATTATGTGTAACAAAATAAGACATAATAAAAAACGTTAAGTAGCTAATTATATCATGTATGTATAATATAAATATATACTTTGTTTCAGAATAGCATTAATAAAAATATTCACTAATCTCCAATTGTAAATAGTTGGAAATAAAAATTAAATAAATAATGTTTCTAAACCAAATTATTTAATTAATTTTCATTTAATTATTGTATAAAAATGGAAAAATATTGCTAACAATAAGTCAGAACTATTTCTCTTCTAATAAAGTCGTTATAAAAGCTTTAATTTCCATCTCCATGTTGCGTCACCGTGTTTAAGGCAGTCTACGATGATAATCAGGAAGACAATGCTTATAAACATCGTCGAATGGGATGTATTTTTGTAGTTTTTCAACCAAAAACCTATTAAGATTAACCAAAAATAAGATTTTTGCAACTCACAAAATAAATTCAATTCGATTGAATTTGAATATTCTTACTTGAAAAGTTTATTCATCAACTCGCGAACTTGTTCTGCCTCTTCATTATTAAGGTCGGTCATACCAGGACAACAATTTAGCTTCCCTAAATCATTGTTGATAATTCGTAATGAGCCTTATAAGATAATAAATAATAATATTTTATTGATTTAGTATAAATTACGAAATGTTCTCAGCAAGTGTGAAGCTCCACAGAAGGAAGAATATTGGATATTATCCAAATTAGCTGGATATTCCGATTTCCCTTCACTGTCAACAGGAAAAATCGACTGGAGATACTAAAAAATCATTTAGTTCTTAGCAATTTACTAATATTGGAATGTGAATTCATAATTATACATTTACGAATTTGACAATAAACGAGCAAGAGCACTTACTTCATTTATTTGAGGCTTCTCTTGCTTGTAAAGAATTTGGGTGTAGGCGATTACATTAAAAAAATCCTTCAGTCCTTTAGCAAATTCTCTGGTCTCAATTGAGTCATGCGATTCGACAAAATCTGATAATACCTTGTCAACCGGATAATCAGAAGGAATGGAAGTCAACTAAAAGAATTTCAACATCATTAATTAAATATGACATGATTTGGTACAATAACATGTAATATTATTAAACTTGATTAATATAAATGAAGTTACATCAATTTTTAAGAATAGTTAGAACTTTGTAAATTTATACCTGTCTGTTTTTTGTAATAGCATACCACTCATCAACCAATGCTATAATTAACTCTTTCGGTAATTTGAAATTTATTGTCAATTTTGCATAAGCTATCCGCTGAAAAACAATCAATACATCACATGTTATTCCTTATGGTAAGATAGATGAGTACTTATAATGTATTTAAATAGCCAGTAAAAGATTAATGAAATAGGAAAATATGACAATTTGTAATATTATTTGTTTAATTAAATATATATTATGTTATAAATATAGTGAATAAAATGTATTTGTCCTAACAGTTTCGGGCTGATTGTCAGCTTCAACTTTCTCAATTCGAGATTTCTTTTTTGAAGGTTCAATTTCGTTTGAGTCAGTTTTGCTGCTAGAAGTCCCAGGGCCATCGGATTTAGCAACATTTGAGGAAGCATTTCTCGTCAACCTTTTGTTTTCAATCTCAGAAGGATTGGGTGTCAAAGTTCGCTTTATCTCAACATCTTTCTTTTTGTCCTCATCTTCCTCAGACCTTGGTTCCATAGTCGATGCGCTCGACTCGCTTGCAGTCCTTTTAACACCTCTTCCTCCTTTAACCTTAACTTCATTTGGGCTGGTGGATTTACCCTGTTGAGCTTTCCTCACACGACTAAATTAATAAAAAATATTCAAATAACAAAAAACATATATGAATATAAAATTGGATAATCATTTAGAAATAACTTACGGAGTGTCTTCACGAACAATTTTTGGCTTCGAACCCTTTGCTTTCTGTATCAGAGCCTTTTGAAGATCCAAATTGGCCTGGTTGTATTTCATTATCCTCTCCTCCGGGACCCATTCGTCCCAACTTAAAAATAAATACACAATTAAAGATTCAATCCAATAGCCTTCTTCCATCATGAGCCAGGAATTGCAATTGTAATAAATATTTTTAAATTATAACGAACCTTTTGTTCCATCCGGCATAATGAATATGGTATTGTTGGATCTTCTCTCTGTACTCGCACCTGAGAATTTTTGCTTCATAGATAACAATTCCATGATAGCAAAGAATTCTTTCGTTTTCTTTAAAGTTCGGCAGTGGAATTTCTAGAAAAATGATTGGCATTGATGAGGGAAGTAACAAATGAAAATAATAATAAAATAATATAAAGTGAATCTCACGCTCACCCGCTGCAGATCTTTTAGCTCCTGCCATTTGGATAAAATTATTTCTGACAAGAATGTCACTCAAATAATATTTTTTACAAACAAACTACTTATTTGCTAAACTAGGGAATTTGCAAGTGCACCCAGTGCAAGTGCAAATTGCAAAAAAGGACAAAATGAGTCTCGGTCCTCGGCCTGATCTCTGAATCTCTTCCTCCTTCTTTGCCTCTTGCCTGGCGCGTCTGGCTGTCTGATCCTGGCTCTGCCGCTCTAATTGTGTGACTTTTATGGCTGTCTTTTGACTCCCACTTTCTCAGTACATTGAGACTTTGAACGAAATGCCTGATAGGTCGGAAATGGTTAGCACACGCAAAATTATAAAACATGGCATCGTAAATAATGAATATTTAATACATCTAATATAACTTCATTAGTGAAATGAATCTATTTGTGTTAATATATTTATCTATTTAATGTTGGAATTGGTTTGGTTGCCTTCTGAGGGCTTGACTTCAATATATGCAATTTCTCTTAAATTAATATTATATTTTTTATAAAAGTGAATTTATAACACTTTAACAGCGTTATGCAAAAGGTATGAAGATACTTACTTAATTACAATATTTATAAGCATTAGGAAAATACAAACACTTAAACATATAAGGTCTTATAAATACTACCTTATAATTATTATATGAATATAAATAAAACATGAGCTATGAACATAAGATCTTACATAAGTCTACTTTTACTAAATAGGAATATGAAGACATTGTCAAACATGTTTGATGACATGGCTTTGCGAAGTGAATAGTGAATGTAGAGAATTGTCTATAAAAGCGATCGAGGATGATTTGAGTAGCCAGGAGGTTACCCAATGATGTGCTGGTGATTGCGTATACAGGGAGATGCGGAAGAGGGGCGTTGTGATCCTCTGAGGCTGTTGACCCTTTGTTGTGATGGCCCTCCTCTTCCTTTTTTTGCTCCTTTGGTCTGCTGGGAGGGCGGAAGACCGCCAACGAGTCTCAAGGGCCCATCTACACTTTGCCCTTTCACTCTTCCGGGAACTCGCGGCAGAAGCGGAGGAAAACGCCAACGTCATCGTCTCGCCCCACAGGTTCATTTCATCATTCCCTAAAAAGGAACATTGAGTTACAAATCATTATTTACAGCGTCGCTTCTGTGTTGTCCCAGCTGTGGCTCGGGGCTCCGGAAGGGTCTTCGACAGCAAAACAATTGGAAAATGTTCTCCATTATAAATCCTCCTCCCTCACTCCGGAAAAAGTTCATGAGGCATTTAAAGCTTCATTTAATACACTCAAAGATCCTGATTACCACGTATGTAAACATACAAATATATACACCCCCATTCATTTCTCACTTCAAATTGAATTGTATAAAAATGAACATTTTATATTTTATAAGCATATTTAATTATTAATTGTTAATTCCATCTCAAGTTCATTATTTAAATCTTCTGTCATTTATTTAATTATTAATTATTCATGGTTGTTCAGGATATGGTTCGGTCTGCGAGTGGAGTATTTGTCCAAGCGGGAGTTCGGGTGAAGAAGGAATACGCAGACCAACTACGGAATTATTACAATGCCTCAATTGACGAAGTTGATTTCCTCAGAGGAGAAAGTGCAGCTCGTTCTCTCATCAACCGGTGGGTTCGGGAAGAAACCGGCGGGGGAATTTCGGGGTTGTTGGAAGGGCCGCTTCCAGCTCACACTCGTCTTCTCCTTGTCAATGCCCTGTCCGTGCGAGGGCTGTGGAACAAAAGCTTCGACCGGGCTTTCACCGCTTCTGACGGAACCTTCCAAGGAAAGACACAGAGGTGAGAAAATAAAACTCGGCTTGGTCTCAGCTGCCTCCTTTGATCATTAGAGTCAAGATTCCCATGATGAGTGGAAAGCTCCCGGTCCTCATTGGGAGAAGTAGAGACGTTGGCTGTCGACTTCTAGAACTCCCCTTCAGGTCAAGGAGGCTCTCGTTGTTCTTCCTCTTGCCGGATGAAGAAGAGACCACGAGGTTGGAAAAAAACCTCACGGCTAACAACCTTCGACTCCTTTTCTCATCTTTGAGGGTAATACGTATACCAAATAAATACTGTAATATTTGGTATTCAAAATTTAAGGAAATGATTTGATTAACTCTTAAATGATAATTATATTATTCAATTAATTAATTCTTCATTGGATTAATTCCAGGAAGAGACGGTTCAAGTGAGACTCCCACGATTTCGCATCTCGGCCAGCTCTCCAGTCACGGAAACTTTAACCCGTTTAGGAATTACAGACATCTTCAAGGGAGGAACCTCTGACTTGAGCAAAATTTCTGAAGAAAATGAGCTCCATGTTTCTTCTATGGCTCACAAGTAACATACATACTTATTGTATATACCTGTATGCCTAAATTGAAAATTGAAACATATTCTTAATTAGGCTTAATGTTTATTTTGTTTAGAGTTGTACTTGAAGTTCGGGAAGAAGGAGCGACGGCAGCTGCAGTCACAGCAACTTTGCTCGAGCGTCTTGGAACAGTTGGAGAAGAATTCTTTGAGCTTGATCGACCTTTCCTTTTTTTCATTTGGGACTATCAAAGTGGAGCGGTTTTGTTCATTGGACGCGTGGCGAATCCAGAGCCTCTCTTAGACTAATCTCGAATACTCATATCATATTGTTCATCATTCCGTTCTTCATATCTGTAATATTTGTATCAACTCCTATCATATTTGTGACTTAAATATTACATAGATGCTATTTTGAATACCTATTTTACATACTTTAGTTTGTACAACTTTAGATCTGTATACTTATTCGAAACAAATTAATAATAAATACCAGTTTTTTTAACAAAAATACAAAAAAGAATGGAAATATTCTATAATTATTTGTACTTCATAATTGTATTGTAATAATTTGTATGTTGTGTGTCATTGTCGAGATGAGAATGCTGCCATGAGTGAATGAAGTGGATGAAGGCTCAGATCCTACTTAACTTTATTCAACAAAATCTGCCGCTTATACACTGTCTTATCAGTGTAACTACCTTAATTTGGAATAGTCTGAATTGAGTATGGACTATTCTGAATGCAATTGAGAATACTCTCAATTACTAGTTGGAATCTCCTATTGAGCTTGGGCTAGTTTGAGTTTAACCTAAAGTAGTTTAATATAAAATAATAATACTTCGTTACAGTATATTTTATTAATTTATTAATAATGCCCACCGTGATTGCATATGAGCTACAATTACATAGATTAAATATACATTGTCCATATAAACAAGTATGTATTGATTATTGTTATATTTTGTAGTTAATGCCTAATAAGGTTATTGAATGACCTAAGATGAATGTAATGAAGATGCTCTAAGGATTTTAGTGAATGAAAATGAGACGAAGACACTTTATTTTGAGCTATTCTTACGATTAATGGCATTATGTATTATTTAGCAATAATAAGAAGAAAATAGTTTATATTATAATATAAATACATGTAGTTGTTATTTATGTCGCTGAGTGAGTATTACAATCGACATCTTAACTATTTTTTAAAAAAGTAATTTTAGAATTTTAGGTGTACCCACAATTAGTGTAATTATAGGACTAGAATATATAAATTATCATTTTCATTTATCTAAAAGTTGAATATACTTTATACATAATAATATATACTTTACTTACATATTTGCTATTTAAAGTATAAGCACAAAAAATTTGAAGGTAGATACATAAAATAATATTGAAGATTGAAGCACATGAATTATTTACAAAGATAATATTATAAAATGTGATTTAACCTATAATAATAATGTTGAATAAATACAGTACAAAACAAAGTATTATCGGTAATAAAATAGCAAAAACTATTTCGTCCATTTAAAGTGTTCTTAAAGCTTCATTTATTAGATTGGATTACTAATTAAACAATTGATTTACCTGCTTTTGATTGTTTTGAATCAAAGTAGAGTATTTTATTTTATGCAAATAAATACCCAATGATTCCAGTAATCATAAAGAATCCTTGATAAACAATAATAGTATATTAGTTAATACTCTATTACTTTACATACCTATGAATTTATGAATACATATCCATGATTGGATAGATATGCAATATAAGTATGAATAGTATGTAGAAATTTACAGATATTTAATGCCCTGAATTGTCGTTCTAAATTGATAACTATCTGTACATTATGTATAGGTATTAAAGGTATATTCTAATTAGTAACTAAATTGATCTGACTGTTCTTACCTTCTTATTCTTTGATAGAATTAGAATACACTAAATAATACACGATTTACTGACAATTACATAAAGTTTAATATTTACAATTTTATATTAATTTCGGTAGTTAATAGAAAAAGAATGCCTATTATTTCAGTTAAACATATACTCTAACATTAAGTACATGTTAATATTGTTAAAATCTTTCTACTCTACGTATACATAAGTATTAAATTTTCTTGATCACTTCATAAACTTCATATCATAGTTCATAATAAAGGTGTGTATTTCACAACATATTTTGCATTCAACTTATCATCTTACATTGCAAGTAAAGTGTACAAGTATTCATACATAGAAGTCAATATATGTATATTACTTTATTTCTAAATATCTACATACGTCATACACTGACCTTTATTATACTTTATATTTTAACTTTATGTTTAACCATATGTAGTATTAAATTGAAAACTTTAACTTATACTTACAATTAAAGCGATACTTTTAGGTTTTACGCAAGGATGTTAAATATATATTACATACAAAACATTTTATTTTTGGCAGAGGCACTTATCATAAATTGAAATATTTAATCCAATTTCTACAGTATTTAAAGCACAAGCCTTTAAACACTGAATTTTTAGCATTTATAAATCTTGTTATAATATTTATACTATTTTACTATTATATTGACTATTATAGTAATACTTCTTATTTTATTATCATGATTTAAAAAAGCCTAATATTTGACATATTATGCAATCCTTCCCCAATTATTTAACGTTATATTTTAGTAGTAAGCACATACATGTATAACATATATATGAATCAAAAATCAAACTTTTATATGTATAAACATATGAAGGACGAGAAGATGCATTTTTTATAAAATTGTAATTTTACCTTTAATTGACACTTGATTCAATAACTTGAATTTTATACTTATATACTTTCACATTTTAAAGGCAATCTTTCATTTACCAATTATTCGTTTTATGTTATGTAATATTACATACAATTACATACCATAGTGTACTTCCTGTATATATGAATTTACCATGTAAAAATGTTAATTAATTAATTTCTCGTCCAAATCTAAATAAGTTATTATATTACACCTTCCTATGTATGTATTGTTAATACTGTTGTCACTAACTTAGGTTTACATACTTTCAATATTTAAATACGTTTAAAAAAATGATATTGTTTGCATATCGGTCAGCAATCACTCCAAATTGTGCTTGAATTACATTGTAAAACCATCATATATTTATGATCTTTCTAACTTTAGATGTTCTTAAAGTTAAAAGGTAATTTCGTTATCCAGAATCTTCTCAAATAGTCATCATTCAGTACCCAGTTCTTCTCTTCTTTACACAATATATGCGAAATATCTATCTGTATTATATTTATTGTTTGACTTAAGTGTAATATTATGAACCTTTTTACTAACAATAAAGAGATATCAATGTATCTATGTAATTAACAATGAGTTAAGTGAACCACAGCACACATGCATTCTTCGCTTTCTCTAAAATTCCTTACAGTTGTTAACCAGTTGGTAAAATAAGTAAATTTTAAATACTCGTACTTATGTGTTAATTCAATACCATATATAGAATAAATAGAATTGTCATTATCAAAAACTTAAGATGCTTAATAAGATTATGTTTTTTAAGTAAAATATCTACATATTAGGTATTATCTACGTATTTATGCCATTACAAACGTAAAGAATCTGCATATAATGGAAGGAATTTATTATCTTGAGGAATAAGATCTAAACTAAATGCACAAAAATACTAAAAAATGATTAAAAATTAAATATTAGACTACATTTATTCATCGAAAATAAATGATAATTAATGATAGTTTATCAACTTTTATTTTCATAAATGACCATACATTACATAAAATCATATTTAAGATAAAAAACTTTAATATCACAAGCGGCACGCAATTTAAACTCATCAACGTTTAAAAACATATCAAGAAATGACTTTATATTTATTATAATATGGAAATGTATCGTTCAATCAAAACTAAAGCATCTCCGTGAACACTATAGGGTTAAAGGCAAAAGAAAGTAAATAATCTACAAGATAAAAAAATAATTGATTAAATTAAATTAATAAAGTCTCAAATAAAATAAACTTGTAAGCTATCACGCTATAAGCAAACAATTCTAATGAGTTGATTAATTAAAATTGAATGGAATCAAATATTAGTCTTAAAGTATATAAGCATATTTAACTACAAAACTCTATGTAAAAGTTTATTTACGTTGAACATGAAGAGATTCGTATTTTTAGTATAGTATTCGTTGTCAATTGCGTCTTAATGGACTAATATTAAATAGTTATTGTGAGTCGAGCATATTATCCTACGTGGGAAGCATGCATATTAATGTCTTACTCAATTAATCGTAAATTTAAGATTAGTGTTATTATCGCAGTTAGTATTTTTGTGCGCTACTGAAGAGAGTGTAAGCAAACCTTCGTCGTAGTATGTTACGTTATAAGTAATTATTTTGCGTTGAACGAAATTGTACTGAACGCATTTAGTAGACATTTTCTCCTTCGAAGTATCAATTAGTATTGTTGAATGTTTGAGTTGAGCTAAAACGCTTCGAGTTTAGAAGTAAGGTGATGGATACGAAATTGTTGCGATGGGATTACTAAGGCTGGAGTGTTGCTGACCCCAATGTCAGACTCGAGCTAAAATGAACAAAAAATCCATGAATATTC
This sequence comes from Neelides folsomi, assembly GCA_034687125.1. Lineage (NCBI taxonomy): Eukaryota > Metazoa > Arthropoda > Collembola > Neelipleona > Neelidae > Neelides > Neelides folsomi. Next base: position 63,544 of record JAQGBZ010000269.1, on the reverse strand, counting down.
CATCGATTCTAATTCCACATCGATGGGTTTATAAATGAAAGATTACTATAACTAATGATGTATTAGTAGTTACTTGGATGTATCACGGAATTATTGTTGACCCTCAATGGTGTCGTATCATTTGAATTCTCGTCAGGCTCCGAAGTCTCAAGGGGCTGGAAATCATAGTCGTAGGCAGGATTTAAGATAATGTTCGGCATTAATTCGATGTTTTCTTCGTCCCCAGAACCCCGACCCGAGAGATCGCTCCAATTTAAGGAATATTCCTTGTAAAAGAGGCAGCAAGTGGCGACTCCAAGAAGGAACAATGTACCCATCACCACTCCAACGGCCACCATCCAAGCACGAGTGTCAAATGTGTCAACACCTTCAAGAAGATGCTTTCCCAATTCTAGAATAAAAATTCAAAATTAACTTCTAATTATATTTAATGATTTTATATTAATAATATATTTTATTAATGTCTGTAAAAACCAATTTCTTGCAAGTCGTTATGGGTGAACGCTTCTTTGATTGTACTTGGTCCCCGGCCTATTGCATTGTTCGCCCACATTTCAAATATGTAATACGAATTTGGATGGAGGTGATAAATGTCAATTTGTCTCTGGAATTTAAAAAATGTTGTTGAAGTTACAATGTTCTAAATACCTAAGCTTCTTGTATCTGTATGTACAATAATTTATGTATAAACAATTATGAGCTAATTCAAATTCTCAACTTACAACATTGGGGCTTATAAGGTTGGGCTGACAAGACTTCCAATCAAATTCTGAAGAGTTTTTCAGTCGATATCGAATTTGGAAACTGGAGATCGGATACCCTCCGTCATCACTGATTTCCCAAATCACGAGAGCTAATATCGTCGAAGGCAAAATCGTCACATTTTTGAGTGACAAAGGCGGAGCTGAAATATTAATCCACATGATTAACACATGAGCAATATAATGTTAATTGAGGATTTATTTTAATACAAAGTTATTCCTTACTTCTCACTCTAACTCTAATTTTTGAAGGGTTGAAAGGTGAGCTGGCGATGTCAGGTTCGGGTCGACAAGAATAAAGACCAGAATCCAATTTCTGAACTGCTTCAAAGTAGAGGCTTCCATCTTTTAGGATTTGAGTATTCTTCACAATTTCCATGTCGTAACCGTCGCGAACCCACATGACCTCCATCCCTCCTTCCTTTTCTTCATTATAACCCTCGCACTTGAGGGTCAAATTCTTCCCGATGTCGACACCAACATCAGTCACCTTTTCGTCACTTCTTTTCCCATTTCCAGAAAAAGGAGCTCCTATTCAAAAGAATTTCAACTATTAATTAAATAAAATAATTGATTTGGAAATTGTCAGAATTTTGAAATTTTGAAATCTTGATTAAACTTAACATTAAGATGTGGAATATTATTACCTTCTGTGACAAAGCAAAGCAGAGCTGAAAGAATGAACAGCTCTTTCATATCGACGAATTGTAGAAAAAACTTGATCCTTCTTCTTTAAATCTTGGTGTTAAAAGTCCAAGAAGTGAACTTTGATCAGTTATTGAAACATAAATTGTAGGTTGAGACTCATTTCTTAATTAGCATGAATTAAATATTGATTGCCCTTTTATGAGTCGAAAGAACATGTGCTCCCTTTTCCGTCTTGAAAGTTCATTACGAACATGAAAAGACCTAAATAACCAAGTCGCATAGTCTTATTGCTTCTCGTAATTACTTTTTAACATTGTCCACTTCTTTCAATTTTTTATCCAAACACGAGTGAGCCGGTCATTTTAGTCATTCATTGGAAGAGTCTATTCTAGAAATATTCCCAATTATCCGTGAGCAAATTTTTGACAAAACTTGAGTGTAATTGAGAGAAGACGTTGGAGAACATCATTTACTACTAGAAATAAAAAAAACGAATGAAACCTTTCAGTTAAAGTAAAATAAAAGAATTGACGAAGGTGTTTAAATAACCCAATTAAAGAGATTCTTCAATTTTTTCCTATTACCAATCGTAAATAAATAATTCCACTTACTCGAATGAAGTGAGGATCAATTGGTAACAATTTCCGTAGCTCGTCCATTTCGACCAGGGTAAATGCGGTGAAGGGTTAATTAAGAGATGTTTAATTAAAGTGGAGTCCGGTGAGTTCAATGTTAACCAACCATGAAGGATGAATAAGAAATTGTATAATTTAATTTAATAAAATGAAGGGAGGGAGGAGGAGATCTTCAATTCTGTCTCGTTCCTCTCTCTATCCCTTTGTGTGAGTTTTCCCCTTCTTCCACCACACCAGACAGACTCAATGTTCGGAACGTAAGGTGAATGAGTGGATGACCGAGAGAGCCGAATATACCCGACCAACCCGACCCATAACACCACCCACCCGTATGGTATACAACTCATATATCCTATGTACTTATATATACCAGTATAATATACTTTTATAAGAAGCTATGTGATATTGTTGATATAACTCTCTCCCTATCTCTCAAACACCAACCCGAATTCGGCTTTCGGTTCTCTTCGGTCCTTCATTGTGGCATATCCTCCCGAGATATCCCCCACTGGTTTATTATGATATATATGAACTTTATAATGGGTGTCTGGTTTAATTACTTCTCATCCGCTTGAGTCTCAACTCACTCAACTTTTACTTTCTTCCATCAACCAGAGAAGGTCTCTTATTACAACCTAAATAGTAGTTGTTAAATTGATATTAAATTGTCTATATTTATAGGATCCAATTTCCTTTCTAATAATTCAAGAGATGACTATGTATATTTTAAATATGTATGTACAATCATTTTTTAACTAATATATACTTATGCTTATTTCCAAAGAGTCAATTCAGGACATTTATAGATTTAAAGACTAAAGATGATTTAAATACGACAATTCTTTATATGAAAACTAACTACATACACTCTGTATATGAAATATGTATGAATCAACAAAGTTGAGACAGAATTCTTTAGATGTCTTCTACTACCATATATAACCATCTATACATATAGCTTAAGATATATCTTATACTTGCCATAAATACAACACTAACACTATTATTCTAAAATTTATAACTTTACTTTCAAGTCTCACATCACAAATCATAAACTCTTTAAACTCAATGAATTAATAACACAAGATTTAAAAGCGTTCGCTTTTGAGTAACATTTCTGGTGTATTTTTATATTTTTATGTATAGTATAGTATGACATTTAGAACACGAAGAGTTAAGTTCGATTTAATATTAATTTACAAATATTTATTGCCTGTCTACAATATTCGATATACCACATTGTTAAATAGTAACTTAAATTTATTTAAAGAATATTTTTTATAATTTTATTTTTTGTATAAGTGAATACCTTTTTACTAGCTCCAAATTCTTATTAAATGAAAAAACATTAATATCTAGGTAATCGTTTTTGATGTAATGAAAGCGAATTTTAATATATTTTAACTTGGTTTTGTCTTTTAAGAATAGTAAAATTTATATTCCCATACCTAAGTATAGCACATTTAGTCTGTGTTCTGTATAGTTGAAGACTTGAAGAGATTCATATTATGTATTACGAGACTCTCATTCTATTAGATCCTCCCGCTGTTGAAGAAGACGAAGAAGGATTTTTATTATCCTCTTTCAAAGAAGGAATATGTAAAGCAGAGGAATAAAAGGATATATGGAAAACCTTAAACCCCGAAATTCGGGCTAGAGAAAATCTCTTTTTCAATTTTATTGACTTGTGAATGAAATAAGGGATTTGTCATTATATCATTATAAGATAGACGAAGGAAAGACGTAATGCAAAGATGCATACTGTAGGTCAAAGAATATGAACTCTGCATCAAGTCGGAGATTCAAGTCAGAGGGCTTATATTTGAGTCAAAATATATCCCTTTTTCTTTTAATGAAAAAAGGGAAATGAAATTGCCGTGATTTGGGGATAAGAGTTGAATCAATAAATTTACCTCATTTCTATTTTGGATGTCTATTACGAACTTGGAGGAGGTGAAATAGGTCTTTAGTCTCTTAAGTTCCATATAAAGTAATCATATAAATATATAGTATATAACATATTAACTTTTTATAACTGTCTTGATATCTTCTATATCCCATTCCGACATTCATGCTCAAAACTTGATGAAAGAAGTTTTCACATTGACTTCATCAGAACGTTCATTATTGGTTCAAAAAGGAAAGTTTGGCGTTTAAGCCAGCTAATATATAAAATACATTTAATTCCATATTGACTTTCATTTAAGAAATTAAACGAAGAAACTAAAAACAAATAATGTTCAACAAAGATATACGAAATTTGACAAGATATGTGTGACCATGAAAATTTGCTTTTAATAATATTACATTAAATAAAAAATTATCAATATAAAGCACATTCCTAATTTTGGTAACATTAATAGTTAAATAGATAAAGTAAAGTGACTATCATTGTGGTATAAAAATTAAACATATTTATGTAAGAAAAGTCATACAAGTATTAAAATAGGTAATAAATACGGAAGATAACTTTCTTTTTTCTTATATTTATTGGAATAATTATTTTCATTATCGAAGAAACGACCGTTTATTTTTCTCTGACTTGGCTGATTTTTTTCTGATATATGAGGTCATGACCCTTGAAAGTGCTTAAAGTATTCCACGAGGAAAACTTTCTTTCCGAAATCCAATTTCGTCCCTCTAACTTTCTCGGGGTTGAGGTCGAAGCGACCAAGAACGAAAGTCGGGTAGAAACTTGTAAATCCGGGAAAACTCCGTTAGATGATCCCTCCCGTCTTCTCTCCACAACCCGGTCCGGGTTATTATATTCACTATTTCGGGAAAATCAAAATCATCTGCCAAAAGGAAAAGAGTACAAAAGTCATCATCTCTTTTACAAGTGTAGTTTCGTCTTATTTTACTCATAAGCACCAGAGAAAAACTTCTTTTGTTAATTTACTTTTCTGCTAGTCTTCTGAGAGGAATTCTCTAGAGAGTTCCGCTCGTGCTTTTAATAAATAATTAAGAAGTTATAATCAACAATTCTCACGATTGTAATTAATTCATTTCTTTTACACAGAAATTACAACTGTTATCCGAACATTGGAGGAACATTTTATTTGGATAGAATGTGAGGGAGAATTGTTTGGAGTTCATTCTGGTGGTGTGGTTGCCATTTAACTCCGTTTATTTCCTCAAGCCCCAAAGGAAGTGCGAAATAAAAGAAGGAAAAATTTAGTGAAAGAAAGGTGGGAAATAAAAGCAGAAATAGAATTAATTATTAATTTAATATTATCAATTCAATAATTCTTACATTTTTCAATCACTCTGTTCTCAATTTTGACATAAAACTAAATTGATAATTTGAAACTGTAATTGTATTAACTTGTAAGTGTGTGTATTCTTAGTGCCGTTGGACTTAATTGTGATTAAATCGCTGGGTTTCTCACGTCGTGACGGCAAACTCAGCAAGTTTTTCAACCACGTCTTCCCGCATTACTTAATGTGATATAAAACTCTGGGAGTTTGTTTACATTTATTCTTGTCACGTTAGAGGAATCTTTAGTCAACTTGGGCCTTCGATGGTTCTAGTCACCATAGTGCTTTATTTTTCTATTTCCTTTCCATTTTAAACTAAATTTCGTACATGTGATACTTTTAAAATTTGTATAGCTCGAATTGTAGATCTAAAAGCTCTCTTGTGGATTTATTTATAATATACTGTGTATTTTTTATGGTTAGCAATTAATTAGCGAAATTAATCAATACGTCTTACACTTTTAGCTAAACCTTTTATATGAGATTATAAAGTTAATTAATCGGATTGGAAGTTGGTAGTAAGTTTACTTTTCTCATTTCTCACGACATGGTTTAATACACTAAAAGACTATTTTAATATTTTATTTAGATTTATCAAGTTGCAAATTCGGCGGATTTGTCCTTTTATAATTAATTGCTTTTCCAAAAGTTTCTTTACTCTCCCACTCCAATTAACTTCTCTTTACTTATTACTCCTCTGTGTTTACAACTTGTCAAAAACTGAATCTAAAATTGCCTCAAGCTGGCATTGCCCTTATTAACCTCTCAGTTCTATTTCCTCAAAATTGAGGATTTTATAAAGCCGATTGATCCTTTTTGATAGTCAGATGAATGACAAAATGATAAAAAAAAAGTATTGAGCTTTTAAAAATCCAATGTTCAGATTATTTGTGATTAAAATAACGCAATAATTATACAGTAAAGACATCGAGTGCCCTTCAATTCAGGCAAACATATTTGGTCTAAAGTTCAAAGCCTGTCTCAGCAGAAAATACGTGAATTATTTTAGACCTCGGTCAAATCTTAACTTGCTTAAATACGGAAATGCCTAAATGTTATAGATAACAAAGTTAACCATTGAGCTGAATTATTGAAGTTTATAGATACACAGCTCTTAACGAATCGATAGAGAAAAGATTGATGGCAAAATGTGTTCAAATATGTAATAGACATAAATAAAATAAATAATCAATATTCGATTAATTAACAATAAAAGTTCCCTTCCCAAAAATAGAAAACATTTTTCCTTTAAATAAGGTCTCGTAAGTGATATTAAGGTCTTTGAAGGTTGGATTAAGAAATCCGATAATATTAGCTGAATAAACTTTGATTTAATAATAACGTTTTTATTGTTAAGAGTGCGTTAGCTCATTACAATTAAAAGCAATAAGTTTAATACATTGTACTCACTTTGTAATATTAAAACCTCTTATAATTTCGCAATTGGAGTAATTTACTCATTACTCAAATTTAATCTTCTCATTAATTGTTCCGATTGTTGTGATATTGATTTATCTTGTATAAACAATGGTGAAATGAATGTCATTATTAAACTTCTGCTCTTTCACCTCTCTGACATTGAGTTGAGAGATTTGACCATGTGAAAGTGTAATTAAACGGACAAGGAGTTTATTTCCCAAAATAATTGCTTAAACTTTGGATCAAAGGAACCACAGGATTATGTAGAGTGGTTAGAAAATTCCGAGTGGATCGAAGGCGGACTTTACAACTTCGCCGATTACGTAAGTTTTGGCTTCTCTATTTTCAATAATATATTTACTATAAGTACAATTAATGCATTTAAGATATTTATATCAATGGATAACTGGGTCATTTTTTATCCATGAATTTGGTTCCATTTACACAATACATTGGTTATTTATAAAACATTTTAATATTGAATACGAATACCAATGGCGAGTTACATCTTACTTTATTAGAGTGCTTATACTTTGAGTTTTTTGGGAAATTATGTTTAGCTTAAGTCGGAATAAATCATCTCATTAAGCCATTTTATCTCGCTCAATTAACCGAGTGAGTGTGAGAAGAAACAGATGAGGTTTGACGTTTTTTACTATTAAGTTTGAATTTAAGTTTGAATGAAAGTGTTCATACTCCCATGCCTTTATATATGTAGATGTAAAAAACCCCAAGTCACTTTCATCATTTAATTTTCCATGTTAGTCGGTCGAGAAACCAAGTAGGTGATTTGATCTGCCTTCAGCATCGTAAATGTTCTCATTTATTGGAGAACGCAGCTTCGGTTCCTCTCATTTTCATACCTCAGTAAATTTGCATATTAATTAATTGATAAACTGAAATTAATAACGCCGTGTCTTTTCCATATAATGGGAAATCATGACGTGGTTTTGTTCGAATATTTGTCGAGTAGTTAAAGCCTAGCTATATTTATTTAATAGCCATAATGAAGGGGAAGGATGAACAAAGGCAAATTTTAGCAATAGCACTTACTTAAAAACTTATTATTCATCCATCCACTTTATAACGGCATATCATATTCCATATATTTACAAATGTATAAAATCACCATTTCAACCCGAGGTCTTCTCAGAATACGCCAACTCAAATATCCAACCAAGTTCCAACTCCAATTTCCTTTTAATTTCCATTTACTCAAAGGTTGAACGGATGAAAGGTGTGTGACACGAGGAAGCGTTAAGTGGGCTCTTCTCATTTTCATCGGCCCTCACTTCACAATTCATTAATTATTTGCCCAACTCTCAATTAGTCAAGGAGAAGGGTTTCTCTTATATACTAATAATGATAAACCACATCCTTTCCCTCCAAACTATTTATTTACTCCGGTCCATTTGGTTCCTCAAAAGGTAATTTATGAAGTTTCTTTTGGGTTTCATTTCCCCGGGAGCCCTCGGTCTCCACTTATCATATTCTTTAAAGGTTGCTACATGGTGCACAAGAGAGATGTTATGAATTTCAAGGGCATGGGGCTTTCATAATTAAACAACTTTTGGGGCTCTTCTCCATGATATTAAACCCCACCATCCCATTTTTCATTTGAGCCACTTTCCATTTCCTATGATGCCATTTGGAAGCCTTTTGGTTTTTCCACACCCTTTGGCCTACAAGGCATAAAATCCCTTTTCAAGTTCCAAGGGATTCCAAGAACCTTTACTTTTTTCAACTTCTTCCCTTTATGGAGTCTGATTCAGAGTGAAAGTTGTAATCACCCAACGGATGGTATTTATATTAAAATAGGATACCATATCTGGTGTGTGCTAACTGCTAAGCCCATGGATTTTTCCCAACACTTTTGTCCTTTCACTCCAATCCTCGATATTCAATCTTTTTTCCACAATGCATGCTTTCATCAGAGGTATCATAATGCGTCGAGATGAAGCCGTTGGAGGGTCTGTTGAGCAGATAAGCAGATTGCCTTTCCTTTCTCGAGACTCAAATAAAGGACAAAAAAACTTTGTCAATGTATGGATTTTTTAATGTAAAAGTAGAAGGGAATTGTGGTAATTCAATATTTATTAAAAGTAGCTTCTTTGAAGAGCTTTGTATTATATAAAGAGATTTTATTTGAAACCGGGACCTTTGTATTACTTTTTTCACTATTTTTAAATTTCACTATTTTAAGGTTTGAAACTTAGCCGCACTGCTGCATACTAAATATTAGCGAATTCGATTATATAAATAGCATAAATATTAAATTATGAGTGCATTATTTACAATATTGTGCACAGACTAGAGATCTTTACTATAGGTTGATTAGATTGCACAACGCCTGAATTTTTATTGGATCATTTATTTTAGTTTTTATCCATATTATGCATTTCCATTTATACGTCGAGCATGTTATATAGTATAAAAAAGACTTTGGATTAGTTTTTAGTTAGGCCATTAATTGTGTCACTGCACACGATTTAGACTTTGGGTTCGTAAATTCTAATATTTAATGTTAGCATAGTCCAAAGGATAAAAGCCTATTTTATGCCTCCAACCAATTTGTTAGTCCTGATATGAATTACCTATCAACGCTCATTAATTGCAATGAATAGAAAATTAAAACATGTGTTCTTTTCAAATTGTGTAAGGGAAGTTTAGTTAATGAGATCTCTAATTTTTGAAAGTTGAATAAAATGAAACGATTTATCAGCCGGGCGGATCGTCTGTTTTCAAATTCCTCTCGCCTTTGGATAAGGCGTTGTTTGGAATGGAGGGATTTGCCCACTCTAGTCATAATCTAATAATGTTTGTGGAATGAGAAACCTCCCAAACTCATTTCTCCCTTCTTTCCAAATTAAATATAAAGTTGGATCCAGAGCATGAATAAATAGTTTCCCCATAGTCCATAAAAATAGGCCATATCGGATCCCCATTTTTAATTAAATGAAGAGATGAATTAAAGAACCTCGTGGTCAAAGAAGATTATTTCATTGGATAGCTACAGCTGTGGTCTCGTCTTTGACTCCCTTGTGTGGAGAAGAAGATACATTGAAGGCGATGTGGCATGCGCTTCCAGGGTAGACCCTTGGAAGGAACTTTTCCCTACGCTCACCTCTGACATTTCCGAAGCTATGGAACTCCTCCAAAAGCCTTTGTGGCTTTGGGTTTAAAACAAGGAGTCGCCTCCTCCTTCTTCAGTAGCCAAAATACGCAGGGCCACCCTCATTCACTCCCGGCTCCCTTTCAACATTCCTTCTCATTAGAGCGATGGTGAAAGGAGAGGAAACATCACATGCTTTCTCCTCCTCTGGATCTCACAACCTTTCCAACAGCCCGACCGCGTAAGAACCTTCCTTGTCAAAATACCCGTCCCATAAGTCATGAGGGAAACCCGGGAAGTTGATATCTCTCGGACCTTGTACATTTCCCCTTATTAACTTAATGCGGGCTTCTCAATACCATAAATACAATTATAAGTGCAAGTAATATTAAGTATCAGTATGTGGATGGAAGGGTATTTACTCGAGGAAGAACTTATATGTAATTACTGTGATAGGTTTTAGCTACATATTTAAGAAGATAGGAAGAAAAAGTTAAAAGAGAATTCTTTCTCGATCCCCGTGATAATAGATCCTCATATGTGAGTGTACTCCACTCGGAGCGCACTCGAACACCAAATTTAACGAAATGGGTTCGAGTGATCAATCTTGATGTAATTCGTTTATTCCTCTCACAGGCACCTCTTAATCTCCTTACGCCACCAAGGAATCCTTGTAGTAAACAAAGGAAATATCCCCGCTAATCTATATTTACCACACATTCCTTTTAAAGTACAACTCTTCTAATTAGCTTACACCCCAAACCCCGCACAACAAGGTTGCAAATAAATGAACAAGTTTTCTGTTCTCAGCTCATTTATTGGTTTGACAGTTCAAGCCCTCTTGCAATTATTTTCCTATTGACCACGACATATGGGTAAATTGGTGAATTGACCACGTCAATGCAGAAACCATATACTTGCAGTATGTAGCAGAAAGTATTTTTAAAATATTCTTTTATTAATATTTATAAAACATTATTAAACTATGTTTTTATAATAAGACCCTTTTGTGCCGTTGACCTTAATTTAGCATTAAAGAGCTCTAAATTCAAAGGTACAAATTATAGAAATATTATTAATTCTAATAATATTACATGTATAGTATATTTGTTCATTTTAGTTGTTAATACAGATATATTCTAATAGTAAACAGCCATTAATTATTAAATTAATTTTGGAACACCCACTACAAGTGGTGCTTAAAAATGGTTTTTTAATCGAATTGAACTTGCAAGATTTCTTTCTTTTGGCAAAGGTAGTTACTGTAATGTGACGCTTCAAGATAGGGGAAGTCGAGAGCAGAGAGTGAATTTATCTTAATGAGAACTTTTTATATTCAACGTTAGTCCTCTTTGGGGAATTTTTTGTGCTCCCGAGACACATTTATTGTCTCCTTGTAAAAATTAGCTAGCACAATTACATTTTATATGCAAATCGCCCTCTCGTTTGAAGGGATATTATAGTCCATACAATTTAACTACGGTCTTTATATCAACATACAAAGAATCTTTTTACACGTCCCCGAATAACTTTTAAGGTTCTCTGTGAGTGAGAGTAGTGATGACTGTGAGAGTCGTGATGGCCCCATCATTTCCTCTAAACCCATTCCTCGTTTCCCATACGTAAAACGGCATATTTAAAACTAAGAATAAATATTCATTTTAAACATGCATTCCTAATGCGAATGGCTAATACTTTGTTCAAGCTCCATATAATATTACACTAACTAGTTCTGCATTCATTTCATACGTATGAATTTGATAAGTGTATTACTACTGGTACATTGATTATAAAAGATGAATAATTTAAGTCCTCATGATACCCAACATTAAATCAGACTATTATGAGTGAGGAAATCGAGGTTAAGCATCTATTTTCATGAAACATTAATAGTTTTCCCTGGGTTTTATTCCGTCCCTTTTTTCACCTGGACACACTCGATATATTTATTATTACAATAGAAGAGGAGCAAGGTCCGGTATTTTCTATCGAGCCTCTGTGAGTGAGTGGACAGAGAAAAGAAAGTTTCGATTTTCTATTACCAACTTCTCAATCTTCTTTCTATACGACGGCATACTTTGTACAAAGGATGAACACATACAAATACTAAAGATGTACCGATATACCATATACTGATCCTTACTATATTTCCTCTAACATATCCAGAATATCCAGATCGATGAATCCTTTGCTTGTGTTACATATGTGGAAACTTGTATTAGGAAAAGGCTTATACATATACTTATATGTAACTACTTATGTATGTACGTACGTACTTACCTATATACGTATTTATAGATATGCTATGTAACTTTACCTATTACGTACAGTAATATTTAACATTATAAAATGTATAAAAGTTCCTATAAAAATTGGGGATACATCTTTGAGTTGACTTGTGATATTTATTGTTGGTTGAATTGTCCTTATCTAATATAAATAGCTTTTGGTTTTATGGCATTAGCTTACATTTTATTAGTATAAATATTTGATATTTATGTACTTTTTTGTATATACGAGTATAGTATTTAATGTCAACTTATTTACTATAAGTTAAATCGTAAAATGAACAGGGTCGGGGGTTATTTCGGATATACTTACTTATGTATTTATTAACACAATATTTTTAGTAGTAATATCTTCAATATAACCTACCAAGAGTATATCCGTAAAACACTCTTGAGTGGTTAAGAGCTATGACGTGTTTTTACTCCTTCGTCTTACATTACAAATGCCATGGCACAACAAATCAACGTGTTTACCTTTAAGATTGACGAAAAAGCTTATCGTTAGTCAAAAATCAACCCATTTACAATGAAAGGACTCTGGTTTTTATTTGAATTGAAAGAACTCGAGTACATTTGATGGACATTTAAGAGAACGTCCTGGTTTTTATTTATTTGTTTTGTATGTGCCTATGAATGAGGGTGAAGTTTGCCGACCGTCAACACTTTCTTTAAACTTTTTTGTGCTTGGAGGCAACAAAGTTTGTTTTCCTTTTTGTTTTGTTTATACAAAAATTCTAATTTTTTATATTTTATGTTACTTTAACTGTCACTAGAAAATGAAAACCTTGCATATTTTGCTCAATGTGCCGCATGCAGAAATTATAAAATGTAATTAACAATGGTGTTTATTCTTTTGAAACTAAACATTTGGTTAAGCTCTAAAGTTATACATATGTATTTGGTATTTGTTATGATTCCATTCTCTGTTTCAAAGCTCATTTGAACTTTTTTGACAATATTCCAAATAGGTTTTACGCCCCAACACATTTCTTCTATTTATATGTTCAAAGAGATATTTATCTCCAAAGAGTTGAATGATTTTAGCGGAACTTGCACAATCAGATCTATGTTGAGACAATCCCTTCATCATTTCATTATAAGCGTATCATATAGAAGATCTATTTCCACAAGACAAAAATTTACACACGTTGCATAGATAATCCATTATGAAAAATGACAATACACTCCAATTTAAATTGACAATGATTTATTTCCATAAATAAGACATTCTATTCAAAATTGACGATTTGACTATTTTGCATTTCTTGTAAATTCACATTTGGAATGATTTTGGTTTTTATTACATTTTATCAAAATACTGGATTTGGTCTTTTATTTGTGTCAAATATTTGAAATAGTTAAATATGGTGGAAATTCAAATAGAAACATGGCTGGAAATAGTCTATTATTTAACATGTAACGTTTCTCATTGTTGTTCAAATGCTTCATTTCTAAACGTTGAATGTTTTTTGAGAGTGTAATGGCCACTTGTCATCTTCTCTACTCTCCAATAGGTCCGAATCTCTTCAATTTATATTTATAAACCAAATTTTTCCCCTTCCCCAATTTCAAATCGAGTGGAAGAAGGAATGAAAAGAAAATTTTCAATTCAACTTATTTTTACGCTCCAAATCTCAAGAATCTCAAGTATTCATCTCCACAACTGGTTGAGACATGTGAGAAATTGAAGTCACACTGTGCATACATTTCGAGTATTGTATTACTTTTATATTTGTTCAACACTCTCTTCCTGCAATTTGCTGATAAGTCAAAACAAGCAATATAGTAATTTAATCCAAACTTCATTTCCCACCCAAGTGTTGGTAATTTAATAGCAGAGCTTAGATGTTTGATGAGTTGATGAGAAAATTTTAAAACCGGCGGGTTTTATGGTCCTATAGTTGAATAGTTCTAAAAGTTAAATACTTTTTTAAGATTAAACTAATACAGTAACTACAATATACATATCTACATAAGTATACTTACCACGATGTGTCGAAGATGCCTGACTTGTGGGCATTATGCATTTAAGCCACTTTTAAGGCAAGCGGTCGTTATCTAAGGAAATGGAATTGGACAAATGGAATTCAATTTTGGGAAACGGATTACTTTCCCTTAAGGGCGCCGCCACTTCTCGTCTATTATGGAATAAACGACTGGGAGATGGGATGTATTGAACCTACATACTTTATGGGAGCTTAAAAAGCCAAAATTCCCTTGGATCTTGGAGATTCGATACAAAATGATGTTTACCTTCAAAGCCCTACCGCGGAAACGAGTCATTTCCCTCTCTTTCATACATTTCACATCCACTGTCTCCCTTACCAAACTCGGTCACCTACATATAATGCATGCAAATTTATGTGGTACGAGTTACGCAACGTGGTTTTTTCCTCATCTGACCGTCACTGATATTGACACAGTAAATTTGAACTTGTTTCATGTAACTTATATTATAAGTGGTAAGACTAGTTTGAATAAATAAATAAGGATAAGATATAGGTATCATTTTCCTCTTAGTTGTTTTTGTTTTAATGGTCATGGAGGAAATATTTGTTTTCTTATTCTTCTACATATCAAAGTATAAGAAATTGTTTTCATGTTGATAATTCTCAGGGCATGTGTTCGTAAAAATGATAAATGCACTCAAGACATTATTGTATTACCATGTTAGCCAAGGTATTGAGAAAGAAGATTGGGTCATTAAGTAAATAAGGTTTGATTACAGGGTTAATCAATTAATAAAATATTAGTGTACGGCTCTTCATTTGTAGTTTGTGGATGTTTTGTCAACAGTCGTTTAATTGTTGTACAGGTGTTCGAGTCAATTAGAGAAATGATGTAAGGAAGAGAGTGGGAAGGGTAGTGGAAGCAGGATGCTAATTAAAGAGTATCGGATCCCTCTCCCACTCACCGTCGAGGAGTATCGGATCGCTCAGCTGTACATGATAGCCGTAAGTGGAACATCCGAGGAAGGGAATCCCAGTTTGCTAATTAATTGTCTCTTATTACTTTAGAAAAAAAGTCGGGAGGAAACTAAAGGAGCTGGAAGCGGAGTCGAAATCCTCGTCAACGAACCTTACGAAGACGGCCCTGGAGGTCACGGACAATACACTCATAAGAATTACCACATTGGGAGTCATTTGCCTTCATGGTTCAAAAGTCTGTTGCCCAAATCCGCCTTGACGGTGGAGGAAGAGGCCTGGAATGCGTATCCATATACGAAAACTCGTTACACTTGCCCCTTCGTTCAGCGGTTCTCCCTTGAGATTGAAACTTACTACTGTGGAGATGCTGGACATCAAGATAATGTATTTGGTCTCACGGGCTCTGATGTTCGAAACAGGGTAGTAGGTAAGAAAAATTTAACTTTAATTTTTAAACATTAAGATTGTTTTTTATAGCCAATTTCATCCATTCGACCAAGTAAATTTTATCATATGACATACCTTTTTGAACTCTACTACAATATATCGGTAATATAGAGTAGTTGGTTATAAGATGTATAGGAATATAAATTAGATGATTCATATAAAAAATTGTATAAAAATCATTAAGTTACAATGTGGAATGTAAAATGTATTGATTCGGAATGATGAAAGAATTGTGTCGTTAGAGTGAATCATTTGGAGAGAATTTGAAATCCTTTGACGGAATACCCATGAATTTATACATTTCCATATTGATTTAGTGGAGCGAGATTGAAAGAATTTGTTTTTTTTTCGAGAACTATTCCAATCCCTTTTTTCTATTCCGAACCCGACGAGATCTTTTAGCATACTCCAGATTTTAAATTTTAGGTCGCAGAGAGATCTCCATGTGAGAAAAACACTTACCTTTCCCCACACATTTTATTTCCGAGTTGAAGGAGGCTCTGTGTGTTGTTATTGCTATTTTACGGTTCAAGAAAGTTTCCACATCCTGCTCATTTTCTGTTTCGGTTCCCTTGAAAAAAAGATTTCTCCCCGATGTCAAAACTTTCCGTTTTTCTCACATAACTTTCCAAGTAGGCGGGAGAATAAAATGATTAGTGAAACCACCGTGGACTTTGAAACTTTTTCCTCTTATTCCCTCTCTCTTCATTTTCCTTTTTATTATGGAGTTACATTGGAAGTTAAATGGAATAAGGGCCAGGGGTTCTCATTTCCTTCCGAAGATCGAGTGGTCTTGAAGTCCTCCGTTGTTCCGCTGTCGTTAAATGAGGGCGAGGTGAAACTTGGTTTTGTTCTTAAACGACCCGTGGATTTTGTTTTTCCAGATGTAATCGATGTTGTTCGAGATCAGCTACATGGAGCCGATTACGTGCGTGAAGAAGATCCTCGCGTCTTCCTCTCACACAAGACGAATCGTGGGCCCCTCGGTGAAAATTGGAGAGAAGAATACTGGAAGGAATGCCAGGTTGTCAATCATTTCCTTTGTTTCTCTCTCGCCCAGCTTTCTCCTAAATACTCTATTTCGCATTTCCCGTCATCGCATAGCCCAGGCACAAAATCGATGGCTTTTAAAACATTTACTTTATTCCTCTTCTATCTATCTTTGTATGCATATGACACTTCTCTCGTTTGACTCGTCTCGACATTGGTTCATTTATTTATCTCAATTCTATCCTTCTAACAACTACATTTATTATACATACTTGCTCGGAAGAGGAAAAAACTTTTTTTACAATAAGTCAATATATGCTAGTTAGGGAACTTTACTTCTTTTTCAATTTCAATTTCAAATAATTAATTCTGTTAATTTATCCATAAAAGCATATTGCATTGAAATTAGGATTTTATTTTATTTTATTTAAACATATTGAACTTTCAATTATTAGAATTTTGATTAATTTTTAGTTAAATGAAGCATATGACGTAGTTGAAACTTTTCCAACAATTTTTATAACTCCATATATTTAATTATATTTTCTATTTCATGATTTGCAGGGAGAAAATATGCCTTTGACCAATGGGAAGGCCATTATGTGTGCGTACAAATTATGCCGAGTTGAGTTCCATTATTGGGGAATGCAGAGCAAGATTGAAAAGTTCATTCATGACACAGGTAAATGAAGTTTAATTTTCGATTTCATTATTTTGCCTTTTCTCGGTGAATCCTTTCATTTTGGCTAAAGTTTGAGAGATGGTCATGACGCCATGAAGGCTCAAACTTTTTCCAACTCTTAACCTCAACTCTACCTTAGTGGCATTTGACGTAAAATATTAATAGTATGTAGAGCCTTTGTACGAGCCTCGTATTTCATATATTACAACGCAGTGGTTCGCTCACTCACTCAGTGCTCATTTCCTCGATCCATAGAACTCATGGAACCATTCAATGAGAAATTTTATAGAACCCAATTTAATTGCATCTCTCAAGTTTCGTATTTAACCAACTTCCTTATTGCTACAAGCAGAATACATAAGTGCATACATGTGCTATGTTTAAGTCACTTTATGAGGTTTTAAACTTTTAATACAACTTTCATCTTCATTGTCTATTATATATTAGAAACATACTTAATATGTGGCATATGTTGTCTGTAGATACATTTGTTCAAGTAAAAAGTACGGCGTAGTGCTTGCGTCGTTCCAACATCGTGCTTGCGTCATAAAATATTACATCCAATCTTCAAAAGCATTAGATGAGATATTTCTATACCAAATTCTATCCGTATGATGTTAAATAGCAAATTTAACAAAATACCAAAATTTTAAAATTCGGAAACTATTGTGTAAGATGTCAAGTATAAAAAATTCCCAATTTTAAATATAGATCAATAAATAATATAATACAGGTTGGAGTGTGTCAAATGATAGCGAAATCGTATAAATAATAGCGAATTTACATTGGCAATAAGTAAACAAATAAAAGCATTGAAAACAGAGACCTTTGCTAATAAAATATAATTTTTAATGGTCATTTTCACTCCACATTTTCTCCTTTCCGGATACACGTGTTTTATAGTTTTTTAGGAAAATTTATGTTGTTTGACTAAGGGAATCAGATTTCTATAAAAATATATCTTGGTATTATTTTTCTCTCCTCCCAATTTCCAAATGTTAGGGAAGTCTAAGAGTCATACTTCATTTTAATGAGTACGAACTTTTTTTATTCGAGTTTGCCGTCGTGAGAGACGTAAAGTTTATCGGAATGAGAGTGAAAGCGGATTATATCTCGATAAAGATTACTCAATTTAATGGCCCCATATGAACCATGTGAATGGAAATTATTAGATTTGGAATGAAAGGTCAAAGGTCTTGAAGAGGATCACGAACCGCTCGTATCTCTCTCCCTCCTCATCCTCTTTGGAGTAATAATGGCGGAAGGAATTTACGAAATGAGCTCATCTTAAACAATACGATGTGGGATTTGGCGATACTTCACACATGGCACTGTACGAGGTGATGGATTTCAATATGAGATCCAAAAGGGTATTAAGGAAATCCTATTTCGACTCCTCTTCAAGTTCCTCAAATTTAATATGAGAAATTTCCTTTTTATTTGCTAGTCGTATAAACCACTTATAGTAGTTAGGTACTTTAATGTAATTCAGGATATATCTAGGAAATAACAACAAGGCAGTAAAAGGGAATAAAACCACTCGTCTTATAAATAGTTTCATAACCACACACATGTGGATTTCTATTACTTTCACTAAGGAAAGAGATGAAAGCGACGGAACGTTATATGAGGAGTTCATAAGGAGAACATGAAGGTATTTGCTCATTTGGTGGGGGGAACGTAACAGGTTGGTTAATAATTCAACCCTCCTTGTGGCCCTGGATCTCTTGCGAGTCATGATAATGATAATGTGTAACGAAAACAAAAATTCAATTTCTTGAAGCTTTTTCCTTGAAAGATGGATTTTTACGAAGAGACTTTTTAAAATGGAAACTCATTTCCTATGCTGATTTTCTCTAGCTTTGAGGAAGACAATGCTCCGAGCTCATAGGCAAGCCTGGGCATGGCAAGACGAGTGGTTTGGTCTCACCATGGAGGACATTCGGGAAATCGAACGACAGACGGCGGAGGATCTTAAGAAAATGATGGCAAGAGCGGATGATGGGAATGAAGGCGGTGAAGCGAGAGAATCCTCAACAGGATCCTCAACTTCCTACCCTGACACGACCGCCCCTGCTGGTCCTCCGCAATCTCAGTCCAAAGAAGCAGATGAGTACAAGGGGAGCCAACAAACAAAGAGCCCTTATGATTCAACCTCCAAAGGAGCCCAATGGTCGAGAACGTCTTCGAAAACAATACTCAACTCGCCTGGGTCAAGCTCGAACCCGAGCATTGAGCTCCTTGCATCATGGAGAATGGAAAGCATCATGCGAAGGGACTCTGATTCGTGTGGGAGTGAAGACGAATTCTTCGACTGCCAAGGTACAATTTTAACACTTGGATAAAATACAAATTATGTATGGTACATTACAAGATATATTTAAATGCATTAGTTCGCAATTTTTAAATATTATTCACATTACATAGATTATTTCTTAGAAATAGACCAACATATTATTTTTAAATTTTTATCAAGTAATAAACATATAGGTATTTGTGTAATTATAATAATTATATGTATAGTTACAACTTTTATACATATAGTTATTCGAGTATAATTTGAAACAACGAGCTATCATAAAATATATGTAGTTAGGATAGGAATAGAGTTTTGTAGTTTTGTCTTAGACGTCATATTTAATTTAAAGAAAGTCTATATGCTATAGTTATTAGGCATTTAGGACTTTTTTCTTTTCACCTCCGCTCCGTTCAATTCCACCTCTTGAGCTCAATCGTCGAGGTTCCCATGTTGAGCTTTAGAATTCCCTTAGGCCAACCATTCCTGTTCACTTTGCTCATTGCAGCTTCATTCTTTCTCTCTTGTTTGAAGATCGAAAAGAGGACGAGGTTCTTGGGATTCCGAGAGATATTGTTATATCCCTATAGGAGTTAAGTAAATTAGGTATATGTGTTTAGACTTTCATCTCCTACAAATCATAAAGTATTTGAGCTCGAGATCTCTGGAGAGACGAAGGAGGATTTAAATTAGACCAGAACTTTCTTCTATTTGTTCTTCGTCCCCATGCCCCAAATCCATCCTCTTTTCTCGAGTAATGCTTGGACTATTGATCTCTTTTTTCCGCTTTCATCTCGAGTCCAGTTAGTGGAGAAACGACCCTTTTGCCTTTTTCCTTGGGATAGGTTGGAGAGAGTGTATACATACACATCTTATATGGATGTATAATGTATATGGGAACAACTCTGTCCCTCCTCTCATCTCTCGGTCGGGAAATGATGTTCGGGAAGGAATAGTTATTCAAACCCGGCCCACTCCGACAATACCTCCTTGACAAACATTTAAGACATCCCCTTCCTCACCCAAATAAAAGGGCGGATGGGTTGAGAATTTATGGGCTGACTGCTCGGAGAATTTAATAAAATAAGGCTCTTATGTAATTGTCATCAATTCCCCCTATAATGTATTCTTATAGATGAATGCCTAGAGAATAAATCTATGTAACGTCGTAAATCAAATGCTTTAATACTTATTTCCCATCTAATATTTAATACAAACTTTAGTGTGCATTTGTTTGGTCTCTTTTTGCTACTTTTATATATTCGCATAATATTATAGTTTTGGTTAAGAATATTCGTAGAAGTAGAACAGTTGTCGTGCACGATCATTGTAAGCTTATTTTAGCTGAATGTATTAGTGAATACAAACGTAAACACGTACTTATGAATTATACTCCGTGTCCATATGCACGTAGGTATTAAAAGTTACAAGGTTTCATATTTATATATGCTCAAGTGCTAGTTCAATAACTTTTCGTTATATTTGATTTGTAGCCGTTATAGTCAAAACATGATTTCAATTTATACGAGATACTTTCTCTGAAATTTAATTTCTCGTGGATCATCTAGTTATAAATATGTGTAAAGAATGGATAAAGTGGAATATAATAAGTTTTATTTTGTTTCAGACGACGACGAAACTGTGTCGTTGAACAAATGGAGTTCACTCGATCTTATTCCTCAGACTTCTGATTCATCTTCGGGTCTCCCCGAGGATAAAAAAGGTACGGAATGTTGTGTGAGATGGGCCGAGAATTGACGATGAGATTTTGGAATTTCAGACAGTATTTTCTGCCAGCCATTCATTCAAAAAGTGGCTGAGCGGAGTCAAAGGACGCTTGCAAGTCGCGGGAGCGTGGAAGTTTCTCTTCCCGGATCCCCAACGATCTTCGGTGGGTTTGGAGGAACGTGTAGCACGACTGTTCTTTGTCTTGTCATCCACGCTGGGTCGGCCCTTGATGCGACTATGGATCTCCCGGCCAAGAAGTCGGACGTGACTACTTTCCGAGGAGCCTTTGAATCTGTGATACGCCAGCACTACCCGTCCCTTATGGGTCATGTAGCCATCAAGCTCGTCCCTTGCCCTCCCCTTTGCACCGATTCACTCGGAGTCCTCTCAAGGTTTCTCATTTCAATTTCAAATTTGAGGTTTTGACTTGAGAATTAATACATTATACATTTTGTGACATTCTCTTTCAGCCTCAGCCCCTACAGTTTTGAAGTGTATGGGATGGGAGAAAGTCCTCAGATGACTCACGAGTCAGTGCCAATTGGAGCGATTCCTCTCCTCGCCACATCTCAACATGAATATGGAGATTCGGTCGGGAGAATGATTGGAATGGCGAATCAAGTTTATCATGATTTCCTCAAGTCGGAAGAAGGGCAAGGGTTCAGCGGACAAGTGATATTCATTGGAGACTCTATGGGCTCCATTCTTGCATATGATGCTCTCACGAGAGATTCCAAGACCCAGTATGGAACAGACGACGAAGCTCCGCCGAGCCCAGGCAAGTAAATTCTATTTGTTCTTCCACTTATGTACAAAGGGCCTCCTAACCTCATTCCCACTTTGTAGATCACTTGCATGCTGGGAAACCTCCACGGAGACGTTCTTCCTCTTCGAGTGACCCAGGAGGGTGCAAGTTGGAATTCGAGATCAGCGATTTCTTCATGTTCGGCAGCCCGCTGGGGATCGTTCTCGCCCATCGAAAGATTCACTCCGAGGATCGGCAAAGTAATGAATTGGGGAGGGAAGAATTTAAACTGATTCGATTTCTTATTGCAGTGCATTTGTCCCGCCCCTGCCAACAAGTTTACAATTTATTTCATCCGACGGATCCGCTTTCTACACGACTCGAGCCAATCATTTCTGCGCGGTTTGCCTCCGTGGCTCCGGTCATCGTTGCAAGATACACAAAGTATCCTCTTGGAGATGGCCAGCCCTACCATTTACGTAAATCTCTTATCCTTTGTTTTTTCCTTCCTTTGGATTGGATGTAATGAGTGTACTTTGTTGGTTCTCTCAGTGGAGAGCATTCAGTGTAACCCGCAGCTTTTCATGGATCATTCCGGACCCTTACCTACGCTTACCCCCAACTCCTCCAGGAGAATGTCGGATATCAGCATTCAGAGTGGGATGTCTGGACTCCTTGACTCACTTCCACTCCAAGCTATCAATACTCGTACGACCCAATATCATTTACATATTTCATATACTTAAAACTCCTTCGCTTGAGACCCGTCGTAAAACTCGAATTTGCCGCAGAAGACATTTAAGCTTGCATTCCTCTCTTGGATAATAAATACACTAACTATATGTTACATACGTTCTTTCCTATATCTATAACCTCTCCACCTCCCCTCTTGGGAAATGTGTGCCATTTCCTCGCTCTTATTCTCATTTCCAATTACACCATTCAATACATTTGGGGCTCTTAAGGGGAATTGGGGAAATTAATTAAGCCGAAAGGTGAAATGAAAATGAGAGATTTTTTTATTCCAGTCACTCAGAAATGGTGGGGGAACAAACGGATGGACTACGCGCTGTTTTGCCCAGAAGCCCTCGCCAACTTCCCGACGAATTCTCTCCCGCATCTTTTCCATGCAAGCTACTGGGAATCCACCGATGCGATTGCGTTCATTCTCCGCCAAGTGAGAATGAAATTACCATTTAGGAAATATAATTTGATTCTAATGATTATGTTCCGCCTTCTCAGATTGGGTTCCAAGAGTCGGGCTCCGGTCTGAACAACGAGGACCGAGCTGTGCGAGTTTTCACACCCAACCAACCGCGGGAGAAATGGATGAAGAAACGGACTTCCGTGAAGCTAAAGGTGAGAGAGCACGTTTAAAACCACAAGACCTTTAATCATTTCCTTCATAGAACGTCGCGGCCAACCACCGAGGGAACGACGTGATCATCAAAGAAGGTATTCCTCAGCTCTTCAAGGCCCGCTTTATGTACGGCCCACTTGACATGGTCACCCTCACCGGAGAGAAAGTGGACATTTATATCATGCGGGATCCGCCAGCGGGAGAATGGGAGCAAATTGCCACAGAAGTGACGGATAAGAACGGTCGAGTGTCCTATACAATTCCCCAAGAGAAATATCTTGGCTATGGGATTCATCCAGTTAAAATGATTGTGAGGTAAATTGGAATGATTCCAAATTTCAATTTCCTTTATGTTAAATTATTTAACACTTATAGAGGAGTCAAAAGCTCACTATTGAATTTGTATATTTTAGGGGGGATCACACTTGCGTGGACTTTTTCTGTGCTGTTGTTCCAACCAACACGGAATGCATTGTGTTCAGCATTGACGGTTCCTTCACCGCAAGCATGTCGGTGACTGGAAGAGATCCAAGAGTGAGAGCTGGAGCTGTGGATGTTGTTAGGTATTTATTACACCAATTGTCTTCCCATTGACCAACTTTATTGAAAATATGGCACTTAACATTTCGGTCAATTTCAGGCATTGGCAAGAGCTCGGGTTTATAATAATATATGTCACTGGGCGGCCTGACATGCAGCAGCACAAAGTGGTCTCTTGGCTCTCCCAACATAATTTCCCTCATGGTCTTGTATCCTTCGCTGATGGGCTTTCAACCGATTTTCTTGGTCATAAGGCAGATTATCTCAAGAACCTCGTTCAGGTAGGATTAATCAGAAACCCATTCATTTCTATCCTAATAATAATAGTCAACGACCTGGAAGATTCACAGTTTGCTTCTTTCCTTCATAGGAACATAAAATATGTATCCATGCTGCATATGGGAGCAGCAAAGACATCGGTGTTTATACAAACGTCGGAGTTCCACCCGAGAGAATTTATATAATAGGCAAAGTTTCAAAGAAACAACATGCTATGGCGACTGTGTTGACTGAAGGCTACTCGGCCCATTTGAATATCTTGAGTGCACATGGGGGTTCTCGTCCGGCACATGGGAATGCTAGGATGGTCATTCCAAGAGGATACTTTGGCCTTCCTGGACAACATATGTCAATGAGAAGAAGAAGGTGAACAAATATACAGTGACGGTACTTTTTATTTACACGACTTGTGATGGTCACATTTACTCTTCAATATATCTCTCTCATTTCACTTATATTTCTAGTTTTTTTTATATAAATGAAATGCTATCAAATGCATCAACCCTATAAATTTCGATTTATTTTAGTGTAAACTTTTTCAAATATAAAATGTCAATTAAAAAATTTGAGATTTTCCGCGGAACTTATTATTTACACCCTTTACAAACGGTAAGTTAAAAGTTATTTTTAAAGTAAAATAATATTTTTTTATTTTCTTCCTTGGTCCTAATTACGACCACAATACTATGGTACATTGATACTGTACGTTTCCAGGTACTGTCTTTACTTATTGTGGACTCTATCTCTTGTAATATATGAAACATAGAAATGGCTTGCCATTACATTGAAATTCGTATCTAATTGTTATAAAAATCGCAATTTTTCGGGGATAATGTTTAGATAAACTATTTTTGTTGTCTATTTATAATCATTCGAAGTGTTTTAACGCTATCATTACTCACAGAGCCCAATATCTTGATTGAGCCTCAAAATAAATACATGAGTAAAATTATGAAAACTGGAATAAGGAGAATAAGATTTAAAATCACCGTGTTACACCGCTAATCAAATGATCCGGGGATTTTAGAAATGGAGGAAGATATCCAATTAAGTTGAAAAATAAGTAAATCCATAAAACTGCGAAGGGTGAAATACGCTGATTGTAAAACATAATGACCCTTATTCCATTGTTTGCATTATTTTACTCATGTGCTTATTTTGAATGTCAACCAAAATATTGGCCTATAAGTTTTAAGGAAGCGTTAGAACTCTTTTAAATCATTAAATAAGACAAAATTTTTTTATCTCAACATTATCCAAATAAATTTGTGGTTTTCATCTTTAACACGCATGCATTACAATGTAATATCGAGCCATCGTAATGTTTTACATTTTACATGAGATATCGTAAACAATATCATCCTGAAAACGTTAAGAGGCGATGTCTCATAGTATCGCGGGAGTAATTAGGAACAATAGTGGTAATAAAAAATTATTTCACTACAAAATTAACATTAAAACTTACTGTTTATATAACGTGTAAGTAATAAGTTTCGCAGGAAAATCTCGAATTTTATATTTAAAAAGTTTACACTAAAATAAATCAAAATTTATAGGGTTAATGCATTTGATAGCATTTCATTTATGTATAAAAAACTAGAAATATAAGTGAAATGAGAGAGATGTTATTGAAGAGAAATTGTTACAGCAAAGGCGGTGTAAATAAGTACCGTCCCTGTATTTCAAAATTAAATATATTTCAATTTATACCAAAATTCATCCAAATTTTATTTTCAATATGAAGTCATCAAAACTATATATAGGATATTCTTGTATTTTACCCAAACTATTTATAAAACTTAGGTAATTATATATTTGTAGTACTTAGAAGAATTATATTTATTATACATATATTTAGGAATAAAGTTGAGATATTTGAAATTCAGCTATCCAATAAATGTTTATATATGCACTACATATGTAATTAAGTAAAGTAACACTTGTTACTCATCGATAATACTTGCTCTATTTATTCATAAGACAGAATAAGTATTTAAGTAAGGTATGTTTCATTAGTTTGTGCCAATGTGTATGTACTTGTTTATTATTATATATGTAACGAGAATTTAATTGTGCTGTTTCGTATGCTTTATTGTTTAAAACTCATTTAAGAATAATTATATTTACTGTGAGCACCTAGCAACATTTTATTCAAATATATGATCCGGCTTGTAATAATTATGAATGAATTACTACTTTATGTATGTTATTTGTTGCACTTAAGATTATTAGAAAGTTACATTTTATTGTATGTGCTTATCGTTATTCAATATAATTGATGCATGATTTGTTTCTTTTCGTCTTTACGGTAATTTTTGGTGTTCTTTGTTAATAACAAATTAGCCATTTTTCTCGATATCTCTTTGTTAAGTCTCAATTTGAACATAAATCAATTACTGTATATTATAATGTAGAATGGCAGAAACTATCTGTAGTACACCTATTATTTGTATAATATTACATACCATATCTGGTATATTGTCTAGCAGATGTAAATATTATCCTATTTTTTATTTATAGAAGAATACAAATTGTCTATTAAATTGTTATTTAGTAAATTAGCTAGTGTTAAAATCAATTATTGTATTTGTACTGTTTTAAAAATAGTATGTTTATACGAATAAATATTCATATATAACATTATCATATATATAATAATATTATACGTTATTTTATAAAATACGTATAGCATACCTTATTTTATGCTTACATTTAAAAGATACAATCTATAGTTAACAAATTATTTAGGCATGCATTGTCAGTTTAATGAGTGTCATATTTTACATAAATAATTAGTATATTTCTCAACGAAACTTTTTTTTAATATTTAGGTAGTCGAAATTGTTACTCCAAGAGTTTCTGCGAATTATTGTAGAATATTTTATTTTATTCTAATATGTATATTATATCGAACTCTTTATCGCCTTTAAAAATATCAACATTTAACTATTTACAAAAGATATTTGAACTATTCATTTGTTTTCTAAAGCCTCACTATTAAAGTATCAAAAAGTTTTTAATCTTCAAGTTTTAAAAACACATTCTCATCTTACATTTTGCATGACGGGTCTCATTGACTGATTTTCTGATAATGTTTGAAATGATGAATGCTAATAATGTAATTTAATGGTATTCGTGTCATAGGTCAGCGAAAAGAACGACGTCCTATCCCATAATAAACCCATCAGAGTGTAGTGAATCCACACTCATGAATCCAAAGGTCATCCCTCGAGGCGTCTCACCTCGACGAGCCAAAACAACGCTTTCGGCCAAATAGAAAAAACAACGCTTTGGGCCAAATAGAAAATGTCGGTCTGGCAATCATTCACATCCTTTCAACCAAAACTAAACCTGACAAATTCAAATGTAAACAAGTTGAATGCAACTAGGTATTTTTAAATGCTTAAAGACAACTATGTTTGACGATTCGTAATCATCTCGCATCAGAATATAATCTTTATGAATTATGTAAGTAAATACAAATTATTCACGAGAGTATTATTACTACAAAGTATATAAAAACTATATAAAAAATCATCAAGAAAAATCAATTATTGTATTTGGTAAAAATCTAATTTAGTAAAAAAAACTTAGCCAAACTAGCTCATCGAAAAATTACATAACGTCAGTTCCTTGGTACATAATATACATATTTGTATACACATACTACAACATAAAACACACATAGGTATACACTAATACCGAATAGATATTACAAACTACCAATCTACATACATAATATAATTACACCTACACATAACAACATAACTCATGAATTATTATCTGACATTTAAACACACCAATGGCAAAATACATACTGCAAATGGAACTTATTGTTATCGGTTTCATAAGTTAAATATTCGTAGATCTGTAACTGTATTAATGCAGAATAATATACGTGTGTAATTATAATTTCTTAATTATAGTCTGTGTATACTTATGTAAGATATCTGTATTTAACAGTCTAAATACTTAAACTCAGGATTCTATGTTACTTGTTGTATCTCTATTGTATAGTACATATGTATAAATGTATTAGAATAAGTATGGTATATACATTATTATAAAGCACAGTTCTTAAATGTTCAAGATTATTATTTTTCGTAAAACTTTTGTTTAATCATTAAAATGTGAATGTTTCTGCCTGGATAATGTTCAGTGATTCAATTAAATTTTAATTCAAGTTAGGAAAATAACTATAGTGGGTGATATTTATTTGTGTAACTCGTTTGTTATTAATGTTCTTTATAACTAACTTTAGGTAATATGTATGTAGTATACCATAATTGCTCTTTATTTTAAACTATTATTTGCGCATATTTACTTATTAGATAATATGCTGATTATTACATTGATTATTTCTCAAGGAAAACATCCTTAAATCATTGAAGTAAAGATCATTTAATTATACTAGTTTTATTCTAATTCTATTTCTGAAAGACAAGTACTTTAACGACTATTATTTCTTATTTGAAATAGCTATATTGTGATCGTGTTAGTGACGAAATTAACTGAAAGTCACTATTTTATAAAATATAAACCAACGTTTTAACTTAACTAGTTGTAAGTCATCAATAAATAAAACTTTTTTTTATTATTTTGATTGAATAATCTTTCTGTTCAATTATGTTTTGATAATGAAATGATTACTTGTATGTAGAAGTCCAATTTTACCTTTAGTAGTTACTAATAAACTAATTAACCAATTTGTTTAAAATCCGTTTTCCGCGAAACAGAATTCCTTGATGTTTTTTTTTATTAAATAATGATAAGTACTTAAATTTTGTTTTATAATGTCTATTAATCCATGTGTATAAATATTTGTAATGATATAATAAAAATTATAATGTATGGTATACATATTAGTATTTATATCTGTACAAATATCCCTAACCACTATTTAAGGTTTAGTTTAAAGACATCTTCAGTCTACGAAGTACGATCTTTAGGAAGTTATTCATAATCTACAAATATTGATAGATAATGTTTTATAGTTACTGATTCAAGGAACACTGATATTCATATAATCATGATGTTAATCTCTAAGACTTGCCCAAATGATATTTTAAGATGAGCACTTGATAGTTCGAATAAATGATGAATTGCCCTCTCTGGATTATTTCACTCCTTAAATTGCTATAAATTGAATCACTTAAAGTTACAGTTAGTAAATATTATTATGTTAGATAATATTTGTAAGTGCATCTTGGGGAAAATATTTAGCATTAATATCTATTAATATTAATAGGACGCATGTATAATTTATGAAGATTTTTTATTTTCAAACAATATTTGAGACCAGTTACAGAAGAATGAGGCTAATGAGGATAAGTCGAGCAGAGCTTACGACTAGTGGGATAATAGTGGGATATTATGGGATAAGTAACGGTAAACATTGTTTGAGCATTAATTTGTAAGAGACCAAAGTTGCTTGATTTCTTCATAGTCTGGGAGAGTTAACGTGGAGTGTCGGGCTGATTATTGGCATGAGCGTCTTTGAACTCCTCAAGCTGCTCTAAATCCCGGTAGATCCGCGTCAGAGTTGGAATATCTCCTAGGTCTACTCCTATATATTTTATATAAGAATTGTATTAATATTTTAGTCGTTTAATTATAAAGTTAAATAGAACATTGGTTATCATTTATCAATGTAAATACCGAATCTCTCTGCACTCGCCATTTGAGGAGCCAAACAGCAATCTGCCATAGTAAGCTCGTCCCCGTAACAGTACTTCCCAGCCGTTTTGATCACTTCTTCCTCAAGAGCTATGAAAGGGGAAATCATTGAAATTCGAAAACATGGAGAAGTATTAAACAAATGATGAACTTTAAAACACAATTACCCATCAAGCCTCGTTGAATCCAGTATCTAGCCCAATCGTAGCGCTCCTTTTCGTCATTCGGGCTATGCTTCATGAGAGTTTGAAGATTTTGCATCGGCTGAATTCCCGAGTTGATGATGTCGCAGTAGGAACGAACCTGGATGGAATATTAAATACAATACATTCCATTTAAACTTTCATAGATTGTCTCATAGTGTTAAGTAGAGGGATTAATATATTTAAATACAACTAATGGGAATAATAAAGTGTAAATGGCTGTTAATTTGTAATGCCGACCTTCGCCTTTCCGTAAGCGTCATTTGGCAAGAGCGGGCTGAGCGGAAAAATCTCATCCAAATATTCCATGATGGCCATGGACTGAGTGATGGTCTTCCCATTCATCGACAAGGCAGGGACAAGACCCATGGGATTGACCATGAGATACTCGGGAGTTCGTTGCTCCTTCTTCAGTAAGTTCACGGGCTTGTACTCATAGGGAACCCCCTTGATGGCCAAAGCTGTAAAAATTGAACCTCGTTAGTTTCTGACGAGGAATGAATGGTTCCTTACCAATCCGGACCCTCCACGAAGAAGATGACCGGAAGTACGAATAAAGAAGAATTCTTCCATGACCCTCCATTGTAATCTCGAAGCGAAAATGTTCCAGAAAGTTCCAAAGCGGTGCGGTCCGTGTAGTGTGGTGAACTGCGGAGGC
Source organism: Neelides folsomi (assembly GCA_034687125.1). NCBI lineage: Eukaryota > Metazoa > Arthropoda > Collembola > Neelipleona > Neelidae > Neelides > Neelides folsomi. The sequence continues at coordinate 32,892 of JAQGBZ010000269.1, read as the reverse complement.
GCTTCCTTATCCTCCCTTCCTCGTTTCTTTTTTTGCCGGGTTGTTGGATTCGCAATTTTGAAGTGGGAAATTAGCTCTCAATCACTTCTCTGGTTTTTGCATTCCCTTTGATCTCTTCGTTCCTTTTTAGCCGGAATGGAAACTGAGAATGCCTTCACAAATTCCTTCACCCTCTCTTATGGAAGATGCTCTCACAATTGTTTTTTTATGGAAATAAATATATGATCTGACTGAACCTGTTCCACTCCACATATCCCTTCCAGTAGGTCTAAACCTCAAGGTTAATAACTGGCCTTGAGTCAACTTCAACTTTACATTTATTAATATTTATAACATGATATTTATAAATATATCATTATTATTGAAGGCTCGTCATTTATTTATTTTATACTTCAAAATAATTATATTTTTACACTAATTCTTATAAATATGGTAATATTGTATACATCTGTATTCTGTTTGATGCTTAAGTATTATGATATTAACAGTTCTGACCTGACTATGATTCATAATAATTAAATATATAACCACAGAGGGTAGTGGACTATGGAACCTAACATTTATTTTTAAAAATCATGAACAGATAATTTTTATATTATATGAATCATACATGTATTTTTTAATATAATATATTTAAATAAGTGCATGTATAAATTATATTTATATACATACCTACTAAAGAAATATGCATGTGGTGAGTTTAAGACAGAATTTTTAAAAGATAATGTAAGTGTGATAAAAATGTTTGATGATGCATTGATGCTTTAGCCCTTTTGTTATAATACTTATATTGGATCAAACTAAATGTTAGATAATCATCAGTGATGTATGCATACATCACACATGGACATATTGTATGCAGATGAGCATGTCATATGCAGCATGCATATAGAATATATGTATAGATAGACATTGTTGTATTTGCTTGTACTTGTAATTTCTTACATTGTCCTGTGTAATGCCAATAATGCGACGTATGTCGTAGGGTCACGATATAAATTGAAAGGTTTGAAAAACATTGAGGTATTTGACCTTTATTTTCAATCATGAGAGTAAAGTGATGTTGAAGTGAATTATTGACCAAAGTAATTGTCCGGAAGTCGTGGAGAGAACTTGTCGGAAGTCGCGAGTCAACGTGTAAGATAAATTTGCACTCGGAATCACATCAGCGTTTATGAGATCCGAGAGAGTGTGAGGAAGGAGCGTGTGTGAAATGTCGAATAAGGAAGCTCGAAACCATTTCCCAGTCTCCCTTGGGATGGGAAAGTAGTACGCATTTTATGTACCAAACCTGAGAGCCTCGAGAGGAAAGTGAAGGAGAGAAAGAGGAATGAAGGAGAATGTTACACAATTAATGCCTCAAGACACAATTCCGCCTTGTCACAGACTCCATGAAAGAAAAGTCGGGGAAATGCCTTGAGAATCTACGTTGGATCTCTATGCTTTAATACTCAGCTTCCCAGAGACAACATGTGAACTCAAGAATGAGAGTTAATGATAAATTATGATTATACGGAATTTAACCACATAAACACTTGTACAAATAATATATGCAGTAGGTATATCTAGTCATAAATATATATATATATATTTATGTACATTGGGCTTGACATAAACAACATATTGGGCAATTACTCTTAAACCTCATTTGTTTTTTTTCATGCTCTACCTTTAGTAATGAAACAACTAACGATTAAAGTGAAAGAATGTAACCAATACTGCTTCATATGATATAATGGCCATAGGCGAAATATATGTAGACGATAAGTTTAATAAAGTGTAGTAATAGGCTTTACATGCTAAGAGATTCATTATAAATATTCTATGTTGGGATCATCGTCGTATGGTAAGGTATGTATTTATATTCATACATATGTACAGATATATTTACGAGGGGAAAGAAAACTATGTTAATACTCAAGTCTGTAGATTACGTAACAAGGGCTTTGTGGGAGAATGATAGGAGTTTTTTATTCAGGAGAAAATAATTAGGAAGAAATGAGATGAGATTAGGGACGTTGAGGCTCATATGTCGGAAAGAAGATGAAATTAGTCAGAGTAGAAAACCCCACCCGGAGTAATGGGAAGATAAAAGCCTCCACATGGAAATTAAAGGGTCAGATGTACTAAAAAAAGTTACTCGGAAAGAAATCGGAGTCGGAGAAAAAATGTAAGAGATCGATGAGAGAAATTATAGAAGATGGGATGAAGATATTTGGATTCGATATGTTGAAAAACTGCGGAAATGTCATTGGACCGAAAGTGAAAAATCAAAACGAAAAATAATTGCTTTTGTGTGGGAAGGACACAACATAACTAAAATATAATAAGTGTGTATTTGTTTTTCTATGGTTTATGGTCATTATTTTCATAGATCATTTATTTTTATTTATAAATATTAATAATAATATGAAATGGATATGATTCAAGTTCCATTTATTAAAGAATTTGGTAATTCAATGAGCCAAAATACAATTTCAAACTGATTGTATACAAATTTTCGAACAAATTATCCGAATGCAAAATTAGTTCTTTTATATTATTGTTTTATCATATTAGATCATTAGATCATAGAGCATGATCAACTCCCACAAATTTGCGTCATTCGAACGATTTATGTTTCGAGGACAAATCTACTAATATGATTATAAAGAAAGAATATTAAATCGTAAATTAAAAACTTTTACATTGTTTGTAACTTTTGACTTTCACATACGGTTGAAATATTGTTGGCCCAAGGGCTGTCAACCGACGACACGTTTCCCATTCATTGGATACGATCAACATCCACGCACACGATTGGAATCTGTTGAGGAGAAACAATTCACATTTGCTCTACTTCTTTCTTGGTTCAAAAATGCCATTCCAAGGTTAACCATCGGATTCCCTAAAATTGGAAGAAGAGTCAACGTCAACTGCCGGGCCAATGGATTCGTCCACTTTTACATAATATGTATACTTAAATGTATACAACCTACAAACTTATATATTATACATATATGGTAAATAAGTAGTAGATCGATATTCATACTACATATCGTTTGTATTGACAAATGCTTTCGCTCTTCCACGTGTTTGGAATTCATTGATTGTTTATTTGTTTCATTTTAATAGTTCCACGAGGAATAATTAAATGGTCAAACAAAACTTCAAAATATAAGCTCTAAATTCAACAGAGTAATAAATTAATAAACATATATAGTTTGAATAATCTTTTCTTCATATGCTCGTATTAGTATTACCGATACTTATGGTATATTTAATATTTATTTCAAGTATGTAAGTTTGAATGTTCATATTATTAATTGATTACTAATAATAATAGTTTCATTTTACATATTATGTAAATGTTTATGTTATACAAATGTATGTATGGGTATGTATAATATAAAGTACAAGTATTTCTCCTATTCATATCATCCATTTTTGCAAAGTGCGCTTCATTTGCCTTTAAAATCATTTCCATATTATTACAGACTCAATTACCATATAATATCTTATCATACATCGTAAATATGTACATTGTATTACTTTATATGTTTACATAGTCTACCATATACAATTACTATTCGGTTTATATTATAAGTACTTTACATTTCTCCTTTGAACATACATACAATATTCCATACAGTAAATCTAATGTTAATGTGTTTTTTATTTAAATATAGATAATGAGTCAAAGCAATTGGTAATTTGCTACAATACTTATAATACTTACATTAATATTTATAATTATTCTAAATTTTGATTTGACAAACAAACGCACAGGATGATTGACATTAATATTTACAAAATATTTTATAATTTTACACATGTGTGAATCATTTTAATTTATGGTTATATATTCAACAATAATTAATAATGAAGCACAAAATAACATAAACTCATATACTGATGTACTGATGTATAATATCTATCATATGCATAAATTTTAATAGTTAGTAATTAATACTTTTGTTTGAATTAGGATATCTTAGATGGTTATTATTTAACAAGTTTGTTCATATCATATAATACACCTATATATGTACATATGTATGGTATTTGTAAGTATATGTATAGGTAATTAACACGTATTTTCACTTTTCACAGATTCGGGGTTAACACAAACATACAGAATATATCTGAATGATTTAAAATACTTTTTGCATCAATCATATTATGTATTATATTTGTATATTATTTTTATGATCTATAGTAGGTAATATAGTAGGTACATGAAACAGTCATACGTCTTCATTCACTGCAGGTACTGAATTCACAAAAGCAGAAAATGATTCTATAGTGTATATAAAAGTAAATATATTATGTATTTAGTAAAGTTTTTTATCCTAATATATCGTAACGTATAATACAGATAAATCTGTATTCATTTTTATTTATGCATAGATTAACCATTACATACATATTTTACGCCTTAATATTTGAAGATATCAATATTAGAATGAGGTTCACCCTAATTTTCTTATAGTAGATATTTTACTAATACATATACCATATACAATGATTATCTTTATTATTACATAAGGATCAATTGATTGGCAAAGAGGTATATTTGATAAGTACAGGTTGAAGAGTCATTAGTCGAAAATATCGCCATTATTGTGATTGATCTTGCATATAAAGAAAATTCGGTGTAATTACAAGTAGATAATATCATTTAAATACTAGATGGTATGTAATACATACAATGAATATACTCTACATACACCTACTTACAATAAGCTTTAAAATATTTAAAAATTGAGATAAAACTACGAATGTTTAATATCACTAATTACAATTTAATGTAAAAGGAATGAGAAAGAAAGCGATTCCGTAAAGAATATTGTTCCTTTACTATAAATGGAATTTAATTTGATAACTCTTTCTGTTCCAAAAAACCAAGGTTTAATATAATCTGATTAATATACTAAATAATATTTAGTATGTATGTTACATAAAATTTAAATGGAAATTGGTAAGGTCTTTACTAAATATTTACTGAGTGCTATACTTATATTTAGACTAATGTACCTATAATTATTTACTTACACTATACCTTACATTAACACACATGCATTTTGTAAATTTTGTTTTATTTTATAAATACTTATGCGTACTTTTTGACTGAACTAGGCATTAATTAATAAGATATAATGAAACAAGTATACTTACACACATGTGCATACTTTTTTTAAATATATTTTTACATGTAACATAATTTAATTATTAACCACTACAATTACAATTTTTAGTTAGATTTAAACGTTCTTTAATAAGTCATGAGTTCCATTATCACTTTTAAAGTTTAATAATATATCTAATTTCTTTTAAAGTTTAAATTTAAATAACCATTTTAATTTTAATAAACCTAACAATGACTCTTTGTGTCCTTGATTCCTAATGTATTACTGATATAAATATATAAGTAGAATTTCCCTTGGGCATATTTTTAATTAAAGTTTGGCAATTAAACAATTCGTTACTTAAAATCTTAAAAAAAGTTACATTCGATTAATATATTTTAATTAGACAATACAAACGTTATGTATTATATGAATTTTACTTAAAATACTTAAAATAAGTTAATTATAATTATATTTTTAGTGAATGTGATTCCATTATTTCTCATCGTTTCCTTTATATAATACATATGTAAGTGGTATTAACTATAACTGGAATGTGTAATGATAAAAAAAAACTTATGTTTGCATTAACAATAAATACAAAAATGCATGTAAATAGGTAAAAGTAAATTAGCTATGTTGGTATTTCATTTATATTAGGTACATATCAGTATAACTTCTTATTTTATATTTAATATATATGATTTATACGTAATTAGTAGGTAATATGAGTTTTTTTTCAACAATGAACCGTTTGGGAAAAACCTTTGTCAGAGATTGGAGAATGAGAATTCCAAAAGTTTTCTTTGGCATGATAAGTATATTTAACAATCAAGATTTTACGAGGCAGGGCTTTGATGATTAGAGGTGAGGGGAAATGTCTCTTTTGAAATGACCATTACATAAAGTCAACAAAATCCCATCGAAAGTTGGGGCTTTGGATTTTATGGCTCAAATTGGTCTAGATGGTCGTCTGGAGGACAGTGAGGGGCAAAGGGGGAATTTTCCCTTTTCGCCTTCCTTGTTGTTCTGGACTTAAACTCTCAAGTTGTTGCTGTCTGCTCATGTTCCTCACCATGTCGAGGACCACGCCGCTGTCGTTGGTCTTGTGAGACACGTCGCTGAAGTTTGAGTCCTGGCGTAAATACCTACTGTTTAAAGAAGTATCCTTTTGAATTGGAGCATTGGGGGGCGGTGGTTGAGTCGGGGCCGGGTCGGTCGGGACTTCGTCTTCCGCACAGATCATGAGAACCGAGTCATTGGACATAATACTACAAATGGAGTCTTGCCTCACGAATTTGGGCCTCTTGGCCAAACTGCCATTGGGGATTTCTCCACTACCGACGGACCGATGCTGCCCGCAGAGTTTTTGCCTAGTGAGGTTCGGAGGAAATTTGACTCTTTGTTGCGTCTGCTCTGGGAGGGTGAGGGAACGGAAAAATGGCGGTTTTCCGTTGGCCGCTTGGCCCTCTTCAATGCTCCCGCTCCCGAACCTCCCCTTGCCAAAGAGAAGAAGCGGAGAGTCTGTAGAGAAACATGTGGTCCGGGTTGAATTGACCGAATTTTGCGGAGTGAGAGATTTCATTGAAGATCTCTTCGGGCTCTTCAACGAGGGCTTGTATTGGAAATGTGGGACGACGGCGGGATCGGGATTTTCTCCACCTTCGTCGCTCCCGTGTCCTTCCTCTTCTCGCTTTTCTTCAGTTTTTCTCATTTCTTTGGACTCGCGAAGACTCTCGTCTTGGTTTTTGTCTCTGCACAAAAGCTTGCTCACCTCCTTGCACGCCGTTTGGTTTCGGAAGACGTAGATGAAGGGGTTGAGAACAGAGGAGAGCAGCATCCCCACCACGCTCACAAATCTCGACCATTCCCAGTAGTCTTCTCCCATCTCATTAAACTCGCTCTCCACTTCTCTCAATACCATGCAGACGAAATGAGGAGCCCAGCAGAGGAAGAAGGAAGCCAGGACGAAGAAAGCTGTTTTGATGGCTCTTCCCTCTTCCCGGAAAAGAAGGGATGAAGAGCTGCTGTTCGAACTCCGCCGCCTTTTGTTCTTGGCCGGGTTTGGTGGGACTGATCCAGCCATTGGGGTTTTTGTAAAGGGATTCATGTAGTGGGTGAGGAAGTCAATCCCTTGAGGAATCACGCTCGTACTTCCGTCCATTATCGTAAGGAGCTCCCCTGAAATGCTGTGCTTCCGTGTCCGTTCGCTGTTCCGGTGAGCCGCATTGTACATCTTCACATAGAGCCAACAAAGGCCGATAAAAGGGAAAAGATAACCGAGGACAATTTGGATAATGGTGAAGAAGATATGAAGATTCTTGTGGAGATCGGATTTGGCCGAAATGAAACAAATTGTGAGTTGTGGAAGAGAAATGAAGGCGCCAAAGAGCCAGGCAAATACGATCATGATTTGACTCCTTCTCCTTGTAATTGTCATGCTGTAATGGAGTGGGGAAGTCACGGCATAAAACCGATCTGTGGCAATGAGGAATGTTGAGAAAATTGCACTGTATATGACGGTACTAGCAGCCATGCTAATTAGCTCGGAGATACAAGGAAGCAACAAGTAATAGTAGATGAACGTTTCAAACAAAATCAGCGGTGCGATGATTGTTGAGATCAAAATATTGGCCGTTACAAGACTCAGGACAAATCTATTAAAAATATATATAAGAAATTTATTTATTGAGTTATTCTGATTCCTTTAATTAAGTCAAGTGCTAATAATTTTCTATTGAATTATTCGGGAGAAAACGAATTTTAACAAAATTTTGAGAATTAATGAATTCTGCTAAAATATTGTATGATAATGTTATGTATAATTCTCACTACCTAACATTATATAACTACAATTGTTTTCATCCTGCATTTACTCTTATTAGTAAGAACATAACATGAGCAAATTCTTACAATGAACATTCATTTGTTTGTAGATTCGTGACGTATAAATTTAAGAAATAAGGAATTCCATTATGTAAAAGTGAATAATAAATAGATTTCTCAAAGAGAATTGGGTTAAATTTCATTAATTATTTTTATATGCATGCGCATTTTATAATTATTTTAGTAGAACTAAATCTTTTCATTCTTACTTCCTCAAAGATTAAAGAGCAGGGCTTTCAGTGTTATTAAAATGCAGAAGCAGATTATAGGGATTTTTGCTTGAAGGCTAAAACTTAATGGAAATGTACTCAGACTTTGAAGAGCTTCGCCAGGTTTCATGTTTAAGATTTATTGATTAAAAGTTGTTTTAATATTAAGCAGATTGCCTTTCTAAAAATAAGATTTTCCTAAATTACCTGTTAATAAGTTTAATATTACTTAACGGGAATGACTATGTATGCTTATGTATACTTGTAGTACATATATTAATACTATACAGTTAGTTTAGTACTTTAGTGTAGTATTGTATTATGTATACCTAGTATATGTACTATACCTACCTGTGGGTATGCATATTACTTACTACTTACATACCTATGGTACATACATATGCCTACTCTCGTTGGAAAATTGAAATCCGGCTTTTTTTCTTCTATTTAAATTTGTATCTAACCAGCGCTATAACAAAAGGCGGGATTTCAACTTTCACCTTTCCTAGGAGAGTACATATAATATTTATCAATGTAGAGTACATAACATACTTACATAAATTTTTATAAATTTTTTGAAAACTGTTAATATTAAAACCTCAAACATCTTTGTTAATTATGCTATTTTTTCGATTACATCCATAAATATTAAGTGGGTTTGATATTTAAAATTATACCATATCAGACCAGATTGTGATTCAAGATGTGTGCGTAATAAAGAACGATGATTCTCGTTGTGGCGTCATTGGGTATTTGGTATCTTTGAGATTGAATCGATAAAGGCATAATTCTTCAAAGAAGTTAATCTTTCAATTTGAGGGAGAATGTGGTTGAAAATGTTTGGAGATGCAAACTGCTCGTGATAAAACTCAATTCTGCCTTCATCTACAAAATTGGTTCGAGAGGGAAAAGAATAGTAAGGAAAGAGATATGCGTTTCCCAATTTCGTTCTCTCTTTCATGTCTGTTTTGTGTTATTTGTTTGTTAAAAGGGTGAATGTCAACGCTAATTATTTTATTTCGCGTTCTTCCTCCTCATCAAGGATGTTTAAGTGATTTGTTGAAGGTCGTTACTCCATAAAATATTTTATTTGAAACAAATGTTTGGAGCTCCAGATAATGATTAAGATCAAGATAATAATTGACGGGGATTGTCGTGAAACAACTCGAGATTGATTTTTTTTCAGTTTTTCTCGGTTTCCGCCGAAACGCAAAAAATACCGCAAAGGTTCCAAATAAAAAAGTAGTGCATTATAAAAATTATTAAGTTTTTAATACAATCTAGGGATATTTATATTATATATGGGGTTGACCAGGTTGAACTGGCTATTTTCAATGAATTATAACTTTAATACAGTATGGAGGAAGGGCACACCTCCATACTCTGTCAGTCCAATGTATAGGCTCATGCATTGGACAGAATAATACATGGGCATATGACATATAAAAGGTAATGACTTAAAGTTACCTAGTTAATTTTTTAACAAAGTGTTATCTTTCTATGTTACTTTTCCATTTGGGCTTTTGCATAGAATTTTCATAAATTATTAAACCAAGTCTTTAGTATCGATTAGAAGAGAAAGGAAGCTGGTTAGCGTTAGATAAGTCGAGTACCTTCAAAAGAGGTTACTACGCAAGGTGCATTTTGTACTAACGTGAGATCTTTCCTTTGCGTTCCATAGGGAAGTGGATGTCGCAATTAGCCCCAAACGTTACCCATATTTAATATTCATATACCTTATCAATTTAGTTTGTTGCATGATGGCTTTTAAATTTTATGATTACCAATTAATTATAAAATCAAAATGGCACCTACGCATTTTACACTCCGTGAACGTGTTTTTATTGTCGAAAATTACATAAAAACGAACAGTATTAATTCGCTTGTGTATTGAAGAGTTTGAAGGGAGAGTTCCTCCAACAGCATCATCAATTCGGCGCTTATACGACAAGTTTAAGTCAACAGGAAGTGTCCACAATAAAAAAACCTTAATTTACCAACAGTTGTTACTCCGAACAAAATCGTTGAGAATGGCGTTGAAACAATTAACGATTAAAATGTTGCATAACTTTTTCGTTAATTTTAGAAGGGTGGAAGTTTGTTTGGAAGAAGATGGGCATCATTTCACTAATATTCTGTAGTATATAATAAATCCTCAACATATAATCATGATTACTTGCTAAATGCTGCGCTATTCCTATCTTTCCCAGCTTAAGAATTATCCCTATGGAACGCAAAGGAAAGATCTCACGTTATTATTAAATTATTTATTATGCATAAAAGAATATAAAGTGGATGGGCTTTAAATTTTTCCTGCTCGGGTTTTTAATTCATATTTATAAGCAACAACTTTTCAATAAAAATCATGCACTCTTGCCTTACAATCCACGAGAGGAAATTTAGCAAACAGATTGAGTTATTAAAAAGCACAATCTCTGTGTTGGATGTCCACAATAAAATCCCATCTTTGACATTAACTCCAAAAGAAAGTTGGAGAAGCTGTGAGTGAGAAAAACCAATAGGGAAGGATAAAAGAGCTCCTCTTCAAACTAAAGGGAAAAGAGAGTTAATGGGTAAACACTTACATTTCCCTCTGCATTTGTTTTACTGCGGTCTATTACAAACTTTGGTTCTACTGACTCACTGATTGTGAGATAAACTTCGTATCACGGAAGAATAATACTCGGCTCATAAAGAGAGGCATCCCGTTGAAACGTTGATGTGTCCAATTCCCATCCCATCAACACAAAAATTTTGTTACGAGAGAAGTCGAGAGATTGAGGAGCCGAGGAAGAAAGAAAATCACTTTCTTCCTTTATGTTTTATAATACACAGCCTTAGGACTCCTATATTTACATATATACTATATTTATATAGTAAATATGTAAAAGAATCTCGAGATAGAAGGAGTCTCGTCCATAGAACAATTGAAGGCATTTTTCAGAACCCACAAAAGGAATTTTGAAAGCCTATCTTCTCCATACCCAATTATATAAAACAGAACAAACTTTGGCCCCACTTCCTCATTCTCTTCTTCCTCAATGTGATTTTATTATTTAAAAAATTTCCTGCGGCTACAAGAAAATAAAATGAGCGGAAGAAAGACAATGCTTTTTATTTCAGAATACAAGGGTGTATTTATGCAAGCATGTTATGTAATGTATTATATTTATTATGTCTATCTACCTAATATGTATTATACAATATTATAGTAAATAGAGTAAATACATGCTTGTAAGCTTGAAATTTTGTAAAAGAGAAAACCATTTAAATTACCATTTACAATAAATTCCACACAATGGCTTTGTTGTTAAATGAGCTCAAAGTAGCGGAATGAAATAGAAGAAATGAAGATTTTAAGTTGAATTGATAAAGGGAAAGTCAATTAGGTTTGAGCAGATTTGATATGCACCTTACAGTATTTATTATTCGTTTCATGATAAACTTATTATCATGTAAGACACAATGTAGATATTGATGTACTATAGTCAGTAATTCATATATCATTAATGTAACATCGGTTATTAGTTCATGAGGGTGAGATGGAAGATTATACAACTACCTATTTTATAAACTAAAAATGGATCATCCTAACTAACAAACAAATACAGAACAGATACAAAATGTCATTATCTAACTGGAGGATTTTCGTTACACTGAACTAACTAGCCAAAGTATATAGTGGAGGTAATTTATTATTACTTGTATAAAAGACATGTATTATGGTGTTTCCTCTATATTTCAAATTACACTCTTATTGTTAGTGAAGGTGTGGAAATTAGGAATTTTATCAGAGAAGAGTAATAAATGGGGAGAGACAAACCGATTTGAAAGCGAGCGAAGAGCAGGACGACGATAGAAAACCCAAAATACCAAAGAGTTGATCATCGTCCCAAAGAGGCATAGAATGAAGATGAGGAACATTTGGAGTATCACAACAACAGCTTGACTCCACACGCCGTCCGCGTCTCTACGTCCTAAATACAACAAATGACATTATATGTAAAGTATAATTTTATATTTATATTATATTTACTTATTTAACAAAATATTACATATATTTTTATTTATTTCATTTCCGCCTCAATTCAAATTGCGTTTTTCACTCTCTCATTTAATTTTATTCCTCAATAAGTATATTATTTCTTTGCTCATTGTTCATCAACTGTTAATAATTAATTGAAGATTGGAGTTATGTTATTGCAAAGAAATAAAAAAATTAGAATTTATATTTTATAATGCACGAACATATATACTACAGTAAATACGGAAAATCTTGTAGTGCACAATAAAAAATATTAGTAGGTGTATATTGAGAAAGACTTCGCTCTGGTAAACATATTTTTATTAAAATATAAAATGCTCTTTAATTAAGGAATGAGATTTGAATTGAAAGGATGAAAGAGATCGAGAGGAACTCAATACATTTATTATGTTTTGATAAGGTTTAGAAAAATATGGGGGAAATGAACTCTCGGCCTTTCTCTTCGATTCCCATTCCTTTCTTCCAATAAAATTAGGTATATTAATTTATATGAAAGGTACTTCAGTATTATAAATACTGCACTGCATGGTACGTAAATATTATTTCTTATTTCTACACATTTCATTAATACTTCATTACTTCAATAAGATATTTTATCCATATATATTGGTAGTATATCATATGTCTTTATGAATTTCATTCATTTTCAATTACCGAATAGATAAAAAGATTTTTATTCAACTCAGAGAATAAATCCAATAGAGAAGTGAATAAAGATAAACCAATAAGAGCAAATGTTTATAAATCGTGCAATAAACGCAATTTCATAACATTTGGAAATGAATATGGAACATTCAATAATGTCATTTCAAGTTGCATGTAAATGTAATTTGTTGTATTTGTATAGGTATGTAATTGTTTCAGTTGAGATGCCATTTATTGATTAAGGTTTGATTCGTATTTAGGTAACGATAAATTGCCACATTTGTATCTCTACCTTCGCGAAAGCAAATTTAGCGTATTTGTGTATGGCCGTCATGTATTTCCTTTTGGATTGTAATTAAAGTAAGATAGGAGACAAGAAAAGGCCTTATTTTAGGTTTACGTAACCTTTCCTAACTAAATTCCTTGTGTGCCAGAACAATGACAATAAATTGGGAAAGGATTCACTTTTCTATTAACTATTTATCCAATTTCCTCCACCTTACTCGCAAAGGCAGTGCGAAGGACTTTGAGAAAATTAGAATATATGGAGAGAGTATTGGGAAAGTCATGGCCTTTGGTTAATTTCAATCCCTTAAGCAAAATATATGTATTATGCTCCCAGCTCTCACATATTGTACATACGATGGGAATGGGATAGTTTAGTATTACATACTTGGATATGTACTGACAATATACATAAATCCTATTTTCAGCACAATCTTCTTAAAAATACAATATGTGTAAATATTCATCATAGGATCATAGTCATTTCGTTACGTTATTTTGACCTCATAAATTTTAATTTTACATGTATAAATTTCAGTTTTATAAATAATTATTTTGTACTTATGTAATATACTTATAAATATACCTAGTAAAATATATAATTATTATGTATATTATGTCATTGAAGATGTATATAAGTATGTATCTTATAAATAAGTATGCATGTAATAAAAAAATTCATCAAAAGATATAAACCGAATTTGTTTAATTTTACATCATTCGTTACAACTCAGAGTTCTTAATATTAAAAAAATCTTATTATCCCATTTTAATAAAATATATATGTATTACATACTGATACATCGATTTGAAAAGAAAAAAGTATTTTTTAACTATATTTAAAATATTTATGGTAGTACTTCTATCCTCCCATTCCACTCAAATAAATCTTTTATGAGTTTCGACAATTTCAAAGTTCGGTGGCCGGTTGATTCTCTCTATATGCTTTTTCCATCATACGAATGAACAAATGGAAGACTTAACAGAGAAATACGAGTCGGAGGGCCGAATAAACATTAAAAGAAAATAGACTTTCCGTCTTTATCAAAACTCTTATTTTTTACTCAATATTGGCACGATTATAAACATATCATACGATCATAAAAAAGATACATACTTAAGACCATAAAGTTAAAAATAATTCCGATTTCAGCAACAATTCAGTAAAAATAAAATATTTTCTAGATGTACTGCTATATAGTACATGCTTCTATGTTAGATTTACAATTCTAATTGTAAATCTATATTTAAGAACAGTTTCAACTTGAATTTAAAATATAGATAAATATTTGTTCAAAGGTGAAAGTTTCAAACATTCGTAGAAACCATAACATACTATGTACTGATAAAACTATCGCAATATTTAGTATATTAAATCCATATAAATATAATAAAAATATATAGGTAGTAGTTATACTTAACTTCTATTTACTTATACTATAGTACTTATATATATATATATAGTAAAAGTATTTAGTTTCGGAAGTTCTCGAATATTGGCTGCAAACTCTACAATGTATTTGTTACGAGTATCCTTCAGTTGAAGGCTGAAGAGCAGACAGGCCAAAGTTTTGATATTGATATTATATTGTATTGTGCTCGATGTCTCTATTAATAATATAACTAATATATATATACTTATTGTTAGATATATATTATAACTAGTCGTATTGTATTTTGTATTTAATGTTAGCAAAGTACCATATTATCTGTATGTAATATGAAAATTCTTATGATATCTATATTTAATTACTTTTAATGTTGGTATTTATATTGCATTTCTCACCTTTCTCTTACTTAAGTAAATAGCTGATGAAAGTAAAGGTGAGATGAGAATGCAAGTAATATTAAACCCGATTCCCTTTTCCATATCAATATATATCTCGACAACTCTTCCTCACAGCTTTTGACCTTCTCCTCTCAAGAGGGAATTAAAGGATGCCTTTAATGGTTTATTGGCTCCCAGGGCGAGAAAAGCAATTTATTTAGGCCACGGTCTGTGACACGGTAAGAAGCCCTTTATTCTTTGACCATTCTTTCAATTAATTACACGCTCCCTCAAAACTTCATTTAACCCTTTAAAATTGTAATTGCTACAATTATTTGATTCCAAAGTTTGGATTTTCAATTGTTTACTTATATTCAATTACTACATATAAACATAAGATATGTACCATCTTTGAAATTGTGTAAATAAAGAATGACAGAATAATGATCAATGAGATTAATGACATTCGTTTTCTTAGCAGCATGTAATATAATATTAGTAAATGTTTTGTTATCTAAATTGCATTACATAACTTACTGAGTGAGCACTGAGCTATCGTATCTATACAAATTTGTATATATCTGAATTTATTCTATTTGGGTATTTTCATATTCATAAATAGTATTTATAGCATATCGTTGGATAGAATTTCTCTATCATCTAATACATATATTTTAATTAATGCATAATATAAATACACAATTACCTATTTGTACTAACTTCTAAAGTACGATTAAGTATTCCTACATTAAGATTGTACGCACGATACAATTATTGTAATATGTAATATACATACAAAGTATGTAGTGCATTACATTTGGAGTTTTGCCTAAATGATAAGATACACTATTACATGTAGTACTATGTTATTTAGACATACTATACCTACTTATGTAAATAAGATATATGCGTATTTACATATTTGGTATATTCTTCATTAAATGGTAAATGTTAAATAGACAATGTAATATGTGTGTGTAAAATTATTGAAACTGGAACTTAAAGGTAGACTTGAACAAGTCTCAAGCGATTTTTGTTTAAATAAATACAAGGTGAATAAAAATTGAGAAAAATATTTCTTTTTGAAACAAGTTTTATTTTCTTTTAATTATTCCTAAAGATTGTTCAACTTTGATTTTAAGTATATTCAACTTAAATTGCATTTGAGTAGTCAAAATGATCTTCATAAAGTTCTTCTTTCTTCTTTCAATAACAAAGTTTTGATTAATTTGAAGAAAGGGGGTCTCATATTAAGTTGAGATTTTCTACACATTTTATGCAAACTCATCTAGGTTCGGTAAATTGAGCTTAGAAATTGAGGGCAAATGAGAAGAGAACGAGAGGTTGTTGTCATTCTCAATTAATTGCTCCCTCATTTAACTTTCATTTCACATTTCCTTTTCTTCGGCCTCTCCTTTCTTCTCAACTCCTGGGTTATTAAATACCTCAAAGTTGTTGTTATAATCTACTATACACATGCTGTAAATGACTTGTGGGTGACTTAAATTTAATTGAACTTTACATATGCATTCCATAATTAATCCATTATTAATCATTTGGCTCTCTTGCTGGCCTTCGCTTTTAGGTGTGACTCTGTCGCTGCTTCGAAGTTTCCCTTTAATGTCATTATGTAAATTAAAATTGGTTAACAAGAATAGAATTGAGATGCGTCTGGAAATTTACGCCCATGCATTTTTATAAAGCATGACCTTTGAAAGTTTACATAGAAAGTTCATATCTAATGACGTGGAGGAAGCGTATTAGCCAAATGATGTTTAGCATAGCTCTCGCCTCAGTTAAGGTTTATTAAATGGCGCTTATTACGCCATTCTCATTTATATTTGAGTTCTAGACCAGGGGCAACTTTTTAATTTTGAGAGTTTCTCATGTAATAAACTTTGTAATAGTTTTCACATTCATAAATATATAATACAATTTTGTCAATGTTGGAAAGACAGAAGGTTTCATTAAAGACAAGTTTTCTTCATTGCATGACTACTCAAAATTTATACACGCTCTTGTAATACACAGATAGTCTGTATTTGGTAAAGAACAAACTTACTTCGGTTTCGGACATAAATAATACATTGAATTTCTTACATTTATTCAGAATAACTATTAGAAATGAAATGGATTATGTTTGTGTAATTAGTATAATATATGTAATGTCTAATGTAAATATATACATATATTTAAGGATGTTGTATATGTATGGGAAATAAAAATGTATGGGAAATGAGAAACATTAAAACTCTCTACGTACTTTGTGAGGAAGAACCTTCAACTGTCAGAATTGCCAGTGTCTATCGGAAGTGTTTATTTAATCACAATTTGAATAGTGGTGATCAATAAATTAATATATCTAGTTTCCAAATTTTTGATGCCAAATTGAATCGAATATGCTTATTTATTATTTGGTATGTAAATTAACTGTAACTATATAATTGTTCTTCAATTATATAGTTAAATAGTGCAAACAAGAGTGAATGGATAACTGTATAAATATACATACAAAAGCACTATCAATAATAAACCTTTATATGTACTTTTATGTAAGTATTACGTATCAAACGATGTAAAATAATTCTTCTTTGCAATCACTCGTTACTAAAATTTATAAACTAACTCTATTAAGACAATTGTATTTAATTAGAGTAACATGAATAAGTTAAAAGTTATTGAGTGAACTTGAAGGTAACCGAATAAATACAAATTAAATCTCTTTGAATTTGAGCAATTATTCTAATTAAAATTAATACTATTGTTTATAGTATTAATTAGAAACGAAAGTTGGGCCATTTGTTTAATAATACTTATATTTATGTGCAAATATTAAAAATGAAATGCGAGTCAGTATGTTGTTTGGTTTATAGATAAGAAAGAAAAAAGTGATATGAGTCATATCTGAATGAGGAAATTGAACCCAATTGATCATTTTAATTGATTATTAATTATAATTGAACATTATCTTCCTCACCTTCATTGCTGTTGTCTTGCTGAGTGGTGAAAGTGATTTCTGAGTCGAGCGTGGTTTGATCAACGGAGAACTCTGTGTTCATTTTGTCCTGGGGTTGGAAAAACCGTTCCATTGGTTCTTTAGTAAAGCTAATTAACTAATAAAGTATGGTAAACAGGTAGTTGCTGCCAAAAGGTACTCTCGTAATTAAAGTTCGGAGAACGCTTCTTTTGTTCTGTCAATGAATCGAGAAATGAAAAGGGTGAGTGGAGGAAATGAGGAATAAGAAAACGAAGCCTCCCGTCCGATGACAGAGACGGAGGCAAAGTGAAACGGCAACCCGACGTGAACCACGGGTTAATAGAAAACGTCTCCCGGCTCAACCCAATTGCGGGAAAGCATTCGTGTTTGTAGCCGTGTTGGTTGGACGACTACGACCTCGACGCCGACAACGCATGCGACAACTTTCAACCATTTATAAACAATTTGTACAATCATTATCTTGATTTCATCTCCCACGACTTTCTCTTTTCTCTCAAATCAATCATCGGTCAAGTTCCGACAAACCTTTTGAGCTGTTTATGAACTGTATCTCTATTTATAAAATCATTTTTACAAAATCATCTCCTTTATTATCATTATAGAATAGTTGTGATTACACACATATGCATATAAAATGCACAGTAAGTAATATTTGTTGTAATATGGAACTTGCAGTTAGGACAAGTTACGTTATAACTAACCAAATAATATTATCATTTATCTTTAGTTACAATTTTAAGTACTGTGTAAGTATTTAATATAAATTTAATGGCAAAAATGTTCTAATTATCAATATAAGTATAACTACATACATACTACCTACATGTACCAATATGAAACCATTTAATGATATTTAAGTAAAGTAATTTAAGTTCCTGCTTAAGTACTCATCAAATTTCTTTTTCTATTTACTACATGAATAATGACATAATGGCTATTCAAGGTCCCTTAGGCGAGTAAATATTTAATATTTGATAAGCAAATTTGGTTATAAGTAATCCAGAAAAATTTATTTAAAGGTCAGAATAATTTGAATCCAAAGACTTTTCATTATGACCTTATAAAAATAAGATAAATAATAATAGAGTACACCATATTAGGTATTACATAAAGTACCTATATGCAGATAGATATTTGTATGAATCGGGCGGAAACCTTTGCCTTATTATGAATGAATTTTTTGATTAATAATTCGGAATATTAGTTAATTGGAGAGGTGTGAGGAAGGGGCGGAAAGAATTGGCCATGAGGGTTGAAAGGTTTAAATGCCAAATGTCGTTGACTCCTTGTGTTATTTCTTACATGAGAGAAAGATTATTCAGGTATTGAATCATTGATATGAAGAGAAAGTTTGAGAAGTCAACTTATGCCCATCTTCCTAATTGTTATTTTATGTGATTGGGTTCGAGAGAACAAAATAGTTTGCTCTTGTAAAGATTCCCCCAGAGACTGAGGGGAGCGAAGAGAACTTGCAAGAACTTTCTACTTCTCACCAGATCGGGAAATCGCCTTCTCCACCAAAACCAAACTCTTCATTTCACAACAACTTGTGCAATCCGGGAAGTTCGATGGTCGGAAAACGATGGGCTTCTCTTCACCTCATGTTTTCATGTATCATTGCCATGCGAGTTATTATTATAAATATTCCCATGTGGGTCTGGTGCTCCTGGATGCATTTCAATTTTCAAATACAGGTACAAGTAATATATATGTACATAGTTTAGAAGCTTGAATCATTAATAAATGTACATATATTTACTTATTTATCAATAGATTCTTTGATAATGGAAAGTTTTTTTTTGAAGTAGATATATTATATTCGGATTAATTGGTCTAGGGCTGGTTCATTTTCTTGAGTAGAAGTATTAAATATGTATTTTATTTCCCCTTCTGTCAACTTGGATAAAATAACTATTGAATCTTTTTCTAAACAACAGAAAAACACAAGTTAAATATTTTAGTCGTAAGTATAAATCTTGGAAACCAACCAACCAACAGACAAAAAAGAGACAAAAAGCTACTCAATATAAAGGTAAATCAAGAAATACTGTATTCTGGACCAGTGTTCATCTTTTACATTATAGCATGTCATATAAATAATATTAAAATAAATAATTATTTTTAGCCTATTGGTTTGTATTGGTTTGGTATTGTCAGTAAATGGTAGGGCTGTATATTGGAAGATGTTTTGATCAAAATTCATTTAATCATCTGAAGAATTATAAAAGAATGGGAGCAAAAAACTTATTTTAATTGATTTCTAGTACAATTCTTCTTGTTCTATTTCTTTTACGACGCAGTTCCACGCAATATCAATGTCAATGTCTCAGTGAGTAGTGAAATAAAGAGAAATCTTATTGTTCAGACATAATACATTTTCAAACTTAATTAAGTGTTTTTTGAAAGAGGAGAAAAAATTAAAACTTGTGTTTTTTCCTATTCAGCCTTCAAGTTTGATGAATCCATGAGAAGCCGTAGATCATAAACTTTCATTGCCACTCCACATGCAGCTACAATTTCATTACTTACGCCGATTCTTTCCCTTTTCCTCTATTGTGTTCCTCCATGGACATCGTTTATGTAAGGGCAAACGGGTATACATAATACACACTTGTAAATAGTTATAAAAACATAAAGCTGATGGATATAAAAAAACAGAGATAAAGTTATGGCAATTGCAGAATTGTCCTATTGTAGGATATGTAGTACAAATTGTATTTACATTGTGAAAATTGTATGCATGTCAATGTGAATTTTGGAGAAAGGTTATTATTATTATTCCTTCCCATTCCTTCCTGGTCTGGTTGAAGGCCAATTGCGTGAATGCCCAAGTTTTGATCGATGGTCCAAAGTGTGGTCATGGACGTTTTCTGGTGAGTTGTTATAAAACTTTGTCATTTGCAAACACATGAAACTCTTGGCCTTTGACACTCTCTTAACTTTGAGTTAAGGAAGAGCAAGGCCTTCAAGTCAATAGTCCATCCTGTGGCGAAAGTGGTATAGGACCAAATGCCTTGAGAGGGGCAAATGCGGCGTTCCACTCACTCAATCTCACCACTTCGCTTTCTATCACGTCGACCTTTGAGGAAATGAGGGAAAGATCTTATAAGGACGAGACGTGAAAGAACCTTGAGCCTTTGGAAAAACAAATGCTCTCAACCACACATTTCCTGCTGAGGATCAATCTCTTACTTTGAAGGTGAAAAGACTTCTCCGGAGAATGGACAGAAGATGATATTTTATGTTCTAGGTTGGGAAAGGAGAGAACCCTTTGTTTAGATTACATATTACTTATTATGCCCAAATTGATATTTTATATTTACTTATTGGTAGTATATGAATAGCTTTGGCATGACTACTTTTAGCTCTCTTGAAGGATACTTACCTAATAAGATTATTTTCATCTCTCTTACTCAGATTTTCCGCTCTTCGTGAGTTGCAATCTCTAATTGAATGTCGTATCTCAGATGTAGGTCAACTTCCAGCCAGCTCTTCTCATCACTTTCTCCACGTGAAAAGAAAAACCTTCTTTATTATTTTCATAATAAATACTTAGGTAGATATTAACAAAGGCCTTATTTTACATTTTGACAAACTCTACCTATTTTCACAACAAGTAAATGTCATTAAATAATAATGTTAACCACATATATTTACATTCATTAGTGCACTTATTGAGAATGAGCTGTATTTATGTATACAATAGTATTAGTATATTATGCATATAAGATTATAATTACCATACTGCCTTGAAAGACTATATAATAATACCCCTACAAACCTTGTACCTATAAGACGCGTCTTATCAGCAAATAAACAGGGTTATAGGAAATGGTGTGACAACTGTACACAAAATAATGTAAATATTTAATAAAAATAGCAAGGGCAATTAAAAGTTGCGGTTTTGTAAATTAAGGATGTTTCATTAAGATTGAAATGAATTGGATTGGATGAATAAAATGTTTCTTCGGGTCATTGGGAAAGTTACATGTTGTGAAGTTTACTTTCTCTATTTAGTGTATTTAGGATGAAAAGTACAGTAGTGGTTTTTTTATTCTTAAGGACAAAGAGTCCTTATTGCTACAGCGAGCCGAGTGACCGTAAAATGGAAATTTAGAGTCGTATGTGCCTAAATGGACTCTCTCGTTAATGGTCTCTAAAAGCCATGTTGTCCTTACCCTGAGTTTCATTCTCCTTCACCTACCCTTGGATTGATGCGGATCCGAAGTAACCGAATTGAATTTTCAACCAATTATATTCCTACTACTTTATTGATAGCTCCCACATATTTCAAAGACCTCTAGTTTATTGTTGTTCCGTGTGTGAAAAAACCTCTTTCCGCATATCCGCCCATTTTATCCGTCGTCCTTGAGAGTTGGTAATCAGGTTGACTGAGAATAAAGCTATTTCTAGAATTTATATTCTTTCCCCATTCTCTCATTAATTTTTACCCAATTTAGCCCCTCGTTCCACCAAGGTATTTAAATCTTTGTATGCATCTAAGGTATAAATGGGCCTTTGTTCACTCCCTCTTTCCTCTCTTCATTCATAATTAATGATGAAAGATTGAAATGAAGATTCGTCTTTAAGCTCCACGTTCCTTCCTAATTGAATAAATGGGTAGGCACAATTGTTTACTTTCTCCTCTTACAACCTTCTATTTAGGTAAAGGTAAATAAAGATAAAAGTTTTTATTTGATCTTCCACTGTATTTAATTTACTTTTCATGTTTTGAAGTTTGCTTTCAAATGTATATCAAATGATCTTTGCCTCTTTGTTTTTTTGAAATAAAAGGTTGAGAATTACTTTAGTAGAATACGCATATATTTATGTTATCTTCGAATAGGCAGCAAATGATAAAATGCAATACTCAAAACAATCCATCAATTTGTACACAACACATGTATGCATCCTTATAAATGTATGCAGAAAATTAATGTAAAATATTTGATGGAAATATAATTGAATTTGCGCAACTTTCTCTTCAACTTTCTAGTATATATAATACATACATCACACGCGTCTTTGGTTCCAAAAGTTTTTACATTATAAGTATACGTCCTTGGGATAGAGATAAGGTAATGGACATTGATAAGTTTTTTTTAAAAAAGGTGATACCTTTGTAAAGTTTAAGGTTCGAACAATGGAAAAAAGAGAACAAGGCCAAGATGAAGGCGGGAAGAGAGGTTTTATAGAATCAGGAGGAGTTCAATCAATCATCAATGTTTTGTGAGTTTGAGGACGGAGAAGTTTTGTCAAGTCTCGTCATCGTCGGTTTTCCTTGAAGGATGGAGGAATGAGAGGTCGGAGTTCTTGAGAGGAAGAAGCCTTTTTAAATATTTTATGCGAATGGAGATTAAGTGCGGCGTAAAAGGGAGGAGAGTCAGTAGAAAAGGTTTCGTCTCACTCTTGCGAGTTATCTGAATATTTCATTGAACCAGTCCTTTGTTGCCTGAAAAAAAGCCCTTTGGCCTTTTTTATTCAATGGCCTTTATTCGACAAATGTCCCATTTCCGTTCTTTCAACTTTCCTCTCATGATATATGCCTTTATAACGGGGCAAAAACATATTCCACAGATCTCACGTTTTCGTCCCTTGATTTTCTATTGTACCATATACGTTTACTTTAAATTAGGCTTGGTATATTTACTTTATTACTTTAAATTAATTAACTTAAAACTCCGCTTGCTCAACTCACTTGCTCGACAAATGTGATTTTTAGTATAGCTTTCAAAATTATCTTGAAAATTAAATTTTCTTTGAAAACCTCTAACGGAACTTGAAAGTTAATGCGCACATTTGGTTATTTAAGTAGGCCAATTTGTTATTTTGAGATTCTTAATGTAAAATAAGCACTACCTATCATATATAACAAAATTAGCATTGTACGTCATTTAACAGCAAATATTATTTGACCTTTGTTTAGAGGGAATCAAATTATTTTGTCATTATGTTTAAAGCCTTTTAAAACGGATACAATTTGATTTTCAAAATTAAATGAAGGAGAGTGAAATTAGAATTATGTTATGCTAAATTTAACTCTTTTGCGAAGACATATTTTTCATCGGGCTACTGAATACATTTTATATTAAATGCATATAGGTACATCGTATACAGGTATGTAATTATAATATAATTTAAATAGGTAACTTATACATGTACATTGACCATAAGCTTAATTCTGTATAGGTATGTACATATATATTAATTTCATTTTTAAATTTATAGTTACTAGGTTTACCTAATATAAATTTAACTTATAACTTAACTTGTAACGTACTTAACTTGTAATTGCTTCTTTATTGCTAATTGCAACAACAAAGGTGTTGTATGCATATAGATTATTGTAGATATAATTATTTATAAAATTTATGTTTACACGTGTTTCCTTTTAAAGCTTTAAGCTGAATACTTAAATAAACTTTGTGTTCACATTAAATAATTTAAATAGCATATAACGTTATTCAATATGGATTTGTGAATTCTTATCAAAAACTACTAATTCACAAAAACTAATTAAAATTTAAACAACATTTTATAAATGGACAAAATTTAAATTACTTAAGTCAATGGCCTTATTTTATGGAAAGTAAGGGTAACTGAATAAGGATATTTCCAGGTACACTTATCTAAATATTTATAATAAATATAGCCTAGAATATGTAAAATATATGCATAGGCCTAAGTGCTTTTTTAATTGTTTGTCGCATTCAAATAGGAAAAATCACTGTAAACTTCCTACCCTAAATTTCTGTTTTCAAACGTTACATACGTATTAATCTGCTATGTAGTGTAATATATGATACGGGTAAATAAATAAATGTACAAGTATTTCGGGAATTCGAATGCATTAGTGCAATACTGGTACGAGGAGGGTAATCTGAGAATCAATTACATACATCTAGTTATTGTAGTTAATTTGGTTAATACTCCCTTCCACTTTTTAATGGCCATTTACTTACATAATATTTGCATAAAATTATGTAAGTACAATATAAATGTATCTTTATAAATGCAAATGAATAAACCAAACTACACGTGAATACTCGTAATGTAAAGTAATGTAATGTAAAGTTTCAACACAAGGAAATAGGGTGAGATTTGTTTTTCAAGTATCTTCTCATCCCAGCGTAACAACGGGTTGATAGTTACGTACAAACATACGTAACTCGAGACTCACATGATGATTCTCATTATTCCCACATGATTCAATTTCCTTCCACTACTTCAATTTAAATCAATTCCTCAGGTGTTTGGTACTTGAACAAATTTGCACTTTTTGATTTTAACACATCTCAACTCATTTTCACAATGAGTTCACCAACTATATTAATTGGACTAATTTGACTTCATTATATAATATGTGTGTTAGTTGACGTCAGATTTCACTAACGATAAGCCAGTCTAATTGTAATGTTAATTTAATATATTGACATATTGGCAACATCATTTTCAAAATGAATTTGCCTCCTGTAACAAATTCTAAATACCTCTTCGTCGTTTTACTTTTCCATTTCCTTTGTGGAAGCTGCCAACCCTCGGGTTTGAAATTTAATGAGGTTGGAAGTGAAGAGCAAGGGGAGGCGGAAATATCTTTGAATAAATATTTTAAAACTTTGACTAGAAGGTCTGAAAACGAAAATGAAGTGCCACAACCCATTAAAGAGTAAGTTTTTTGTAAAATATAATATATTCTATTTGTATATTAATAAAAGGGAATATGTTAGCTATATATCAAATATTGTTATTATAGTCTAATATTGTAATAGGTATATGTAAAAGTTTTCAACAATTTAAATTGCAAATTTTCTTTTAAAATAAATATTGAAAGGTGTTATGGGTCGACTTTTTCTGACTGACTGTGGAAAGAAAGTTTTATTAGCTAACATTGCTATTTATTTAACCTTGCTTGTTATTGGTAATATGAATGGGTTATTTAAATTTAATCCCTGAATTATTAAACCCTAAATAGCTTAAGCTATGAGCTTATGTTGAGATTACTGACGGCTCGAGAATTTGGAAGAGGCTGAAAGAGTCCGCATTGTTAACATGAAAAGGGAACATAAAAATAACATTTAATGTTACGATCTTTGTCCATTGGAGTCAATGGAACGACTTTCATCCTTCTCGTTTTCAAAAGCTTCAATTCTTAATAGTGATAACGTATCTATTCAAACGCCGTACTCACAAATACACTTTAAAAATTCTCTCTGTGTAATTGAGGCTCAATATGATAAGATCTTTAGAGGGGATCAAATATCTCTAATTCTATACTTGGTCATCTTGTTCAATTTAAAATTGCCAATATAAAGATATGCTAGAATCTATTCTCTTATTAAACTAGATAAAATAAGATATATCTTTTCTTCACTGCTTAAATAAAACATGTACGTACAAATACATGTAAATTTATTAAATGAATTTGGTTTATTAGCTAATTATAAACTTTCAAAACAATGGATCTTGTTGAGTATACTTATATATTACTTTTAAATACCACCCTTAGAATTTCATAGTTTCTTTATTAATGATAAGATCAGCAATTTCATTTATTATCGAGTCTCAAAGGATAGAAAATTTCCGACTATTAGTATATGGCATCAAAGGTTATTCAACTTGAGGAACTTGAAGTAGAAAAGATTAAATAATCTCATAAGAATATTATGTATTAAACGAGATGTCCAAAATGGTTATTTGTGGAGGCGTATGAAAATTGTTATTTGATAAATAAATACATGGGTTAAAGGCGTCTCGAAATTATTTATCCTCGTCTAATTAGCTCATTCGTTTTTCTCTAACAGTTACTTTGGGACAAAAAGCACAACAACCACGAGGCCACCTGAGAAATATTCTTGGAGAGGGAAATGGTTCCCGAAACCTCCAAATGACTCGATTCAACATGATGATCACGGGCGAGTTGCAATGGGAGTTTCAAACGACAATTGCGACGATGGAAAGGTTTTTTAATCTTTCCTTAATTCCCTCTTTTTGTATTCTAACAATAAGTACAACCTTATAAATATTGAGACTCACTAGATGTAATTGCTAAAAAATGTTCCTCATAATGTAAAATTTCAGTTTAATTAGGAATTCAAATAGCACGATCTTGCATTCACCATCTTTATTCTTACAGCTAAACTTTATTTAATAGACATGTTAGTAGTGATATTTTTAAAAAATACGTTGAAATACATAGGATATATCAGTACATATGTATGTATGTATTCATACTCATACCTACATAGGAGAGTATACTTGTGTATGTAAATAGATATTTACTCCAACTTTAATGTGTATGGAGAGATACGAGGTGAATAAACTCAATTTGAATAATGGTTCCTAGACAAACTTGACACTCGACTGGGATTACTCGCCAATTAACTACACGTGCTTTCACCCAGACACGGAATTTCCTCTTGATCCGACCTTAACGCCGATTTTAGAATGTGAGAAGATTGAACGAGACTACAGGGTGAGTTTGAATAAATGAATCCTCGTAACGTAAAACTTAATCATCATTTGGAATATTTTAAGAATTTGAAAGTCAAGAAAATTTTGAAACTCGTGTTGAGAAACTTGAGCCTAAAATATTTTACCATACATATGATATGCATGTAATACATATTTATTTACAATATTGTAGCATATGTCATGTCATGTCATATACAATCCTTATTCAGTTAAATATACGATATTATGAATAGTGAGTATGGTAGTAAATTTGAATATCATCCGCACCCTCCTCATGATTCCTATCTGTAATTTATTCCATAGCTACATATTTATGAACAAATTTTTATTTTTTAAATTGGCAAATAGTGGCAAAAGCGTAAGATCGGTGTTAAAGAATGCATATTTAATTAAATTTTCATTTGATTGGAGCAAACTCGATTAGACCATTTTCAAAGGGATGTTGAGATGAAGAAAGTCGAGGGGAATTTCCTTTTTTCGATATAACTAGTTATACACCTTAAATATTAAAGATTGCACGTCTCCAAGAGAATTCATTTACGTTTATATTTAACGAGTTGCTGAGGAGTGTCTCGCTGATGGAACTTAACATGGATTAAACCAACTCATCTCATGAACCTTTCACAAATGTAATAAAAAGGTACTTGAAGTGAGCCGAAGGACACGTGCAAATTTATGATATTACGAAAACTGTGTCAATTTATCTTTTGAAACTCTTTAGCTTTTGAGAAATCTTTTCAGTTTCGGGAGAAAGCTAAAATAATTAATATTAGCTGGTATTGAGAGGAGGTCTATTTGGGGAAACCCGATTTCCTTCAACATTACTTTATTTAAAATCGAGGCTTAATGGAATTAATGACGAGTAAATGGGCGAATAATGAACATCTTTACCAAATTGTTAAACGGGCACGTGCAGACTATAGAAATTAGAAATGGTAAATAGTGAATGCCTTAATTATTTTATAACTTCACATGTTACATGCATACAATGCATAAATACGTATTTAGATCCCATATTAGGTTTTACTTCACATAATCCATATTCTCTGTTTTCACAGAAATGCATATTCTATAAGTATATTATATACCTAGAAAATATTTTGAAAAATACCTACGTGCGTATATTGTAATATACCATACATAATGACATACCTACCTACTTTCAAAACTACGCGTATTATTTACACACTGCCACTACCTAAAATGTACTTGTTCATACTTGTACATGGTAGTAGTTCGTCCCAAATCTTTAATTCCTATAATTTCTCAAAAATTGTATGTTTGGTAATACGTATAGGTAGATTCTTTATAGATCAGATATCCAGTATGTATTTAGAGTGGATGGAAATCTGAGTATTTTGGTGTTATTTATAATCCACATGATGTCCTGAATCTTGAAGGGATTAATTGAAGGAGGGGGAAGCTATGTGTTCCCCTATGTATGTATGTCTTCTTAATTGGAGAAAGTGGTGATTTGGTAAATTCAAAAGCTTTCCCGTTACTCCGTTAAGTTTGACGTTGAAGACGGCGTGGGCCGACGAGCGTCTTCAAGTGGAAAAGCTCATTTTTTCACTCCGTCCATCTCAATAGACCAGAGGCTTCATTGACGACGTCTTTGAGAGAAGAAGAGGGGAAGAATGAGAGATCATCAAGGAGTCGTGTTCACTCTCAATTGACGTCTTTCTTTGAGAAATAATAATCTTTTCCGGTTAGGGCATTTCATTCATACGTCGGCACGTGTGGGTCTCCGGAGAGATGAACAAAACGGGTAGGGAGTTGAAGTGAATGAAGAATTTCCACACGTCCCACCAAACCCTCCCATCACTAACTTTACCAGATTTAAAAGAAAGCTCCTTTCTCGGGCAACTCAGCCCTTTAGCTTAATTCCTTCCCATCCGGTTTAAATGTGCGGAGGAGGACAATCACATTCTCACAAGGTTCTGTCGTGCAGGAATTTGACCAGGAAGAGAATTTAGATATTCTTCAAATACATGCCTTGCCAAATAAGAAATTGTATCTACTCTCATTTACCATTTACCGTATTTAACAATACAATATTAGTAAGGAAGTAGTTACATATGCAATATAAATATATTTCATATGAATCACAATAGTTTAGATACTTTGTAGCTGGTGATTGTGTCTTATGTCGGATGTAAAAAATTATAATAACTTTTCCATTACAAACTGCCAGTCATCTTTTTCCTGGAAAATCACACTAACTATATACTATAGTAGGTAGATAAATAGAGTCATTTCAATTTCAATGAAGTGGAAATTTCTAAGATGTAGATAGTAAGATTTCTATGATAAAATCTCATCAAAGTAAACACATTTTGTTTGACATCAATAATATTAGATACATGTATAGAGAAAAGAACTTCGAACAGCCAAACTCACTTAGGGTCTCTCGTAAAAAAGTTCTCAAAATATAAATAAAGTCTCGTCACTGCGGTCTTCTTCCATCTTTAATCAAATGCTATCCATCAGAACTAGATTCGTCTTGATATACTTTTTAATACTACAGTAAACATTTAGCTTTGCCTCCTCCAATTTCACATTAAATTCTTCGATCGATGCATATTTTATACTTTTACATATTTTATTTTTTTAAATGTTCATACAAAATTCTAGTTTATTCATTTTTCAAATAACCTGTTAACAAAAAATCAATAAAGCTTAATCTTTTGAATAAATACACTTTTCGAAAGTTGAAATATGAAACGCGTCTTTTTTACATTTAAAAATTAAAAGTCAAAATCTTATCAGAGATCTAATCTTGTCTATGATGGTTTTTAGCCCCGACACTATTGCATGAAAGATGCAATTAGCTATTCGCATCCCATTCCGACAACGTAAGAACTCAACTTTTAATATAATATTAAAAACTATTAGGATTAGATTCAAATTGCCGTTTTAATTATATTTATTGAATCCTACTCCTTTATTATTAAAATTGACTACCGATGTAGCCGATGTTCCATTCCATGTATTTACTTGAAATCTCAATTCTAGTGGAGATCATCGTCCTTTATGGCCCAAATTTGGTGAATACAAATTCGTCCCAAAGCAAAGGTGGCTCCATAACATCGAGGTAAATAAATTTTAATTAACTCTTAAATCAATTATGAATTGAGTGAAAGTGGAAGTGACACTATGAACATGTGAACAACGCATGTAAAGAAGAATGAATGGGAGAATGAGAGCTGGCGAACGTATTTAATTTCCTTTAATTATGCAGCACGGAGCTGTCGTGTTTCTCTATCATCCCTGTTCTCATCCAATGGAGGTGAAGAAGGTGAAGAAACTTCTCTCTGAATGTATCGGAAAACATGTGATTAGTCCATACAATTTGGTTCCATCCACACGCGTAATTAATTTTTTCTTTCTCATATTTCTTTCTCACTTAATTACCGTTATCATAATATGTAGGTTATACTTTAACTGAAATATATTTATTTAATTTAAGGTAAAACAGTGAATGTGATGTATTAGTAATTAAATAATATTTGAATTTTTATATAGCCCTTCGTCCTCGTGGCTTGGGGTTGTCGACTTCTGATGGCTTCTGCTGATGAGAACCTAATATTAGAATTTATTCGAAAGCGGGGAATGAAGGGGCCAGAAGGACATTATCCCAAAGAAGGGCAATATGACAATGGGCTGATACGTAAATCAACAGCTTCCTATAATTCTACCTGTTAAAGACCAAAAGCATCCATCTTGTTTGAATATTTTAGATTCATATCGGAATGTTTGTATAATATTTAAACAAGTAATCAGTATATGCAACTTTTTGTGATGAATTAAATTCACATGGATTAAAAATGAGTCGTGTAAATTGGTGAAGCTTATTAATATTTTTTACTATTTAGTTATTTATTAAGTATTAATTATAAGGTATAATTCGCTTTACTCATTTTAAATACTTACTTATTATTATGTATTGTAGTTATGTATAATATAGCATTTTATTTATTTACCTATTACATATTCTTTGTTATATTTATTTTATGAATTTACATATTGGTTTAAGAAATATTTTCATTATTAATTTGTACGAATAACATAATATGTATTCGTATACAAAATTGTTAAATAAAGAACTTACTATATAACATATACATACTTACATACATACCTAGATAAACCACATATTATTAAATGCATATGCAAGCTGAATGGGCGTCGTTCTTAATCAAAAAATAGACAAAGAACTTACGATTAATAATCAAATGTTTGGTTCATGTAAGTATGTTATATGTAAATGTCTTCGTATCTTCGCATACGTTGTGGTATTTCTATGAATGAGTACATACTTAAGTTGAAAAGAGACATATAATAGATAATTAAATGAAGAAGCAGGGGAAATAGGAGAGAGCAACATCAATAATGGTAGGTCGAGCTTGCATGTGTTTCAATTTAATTTAATTTTATCTCATTATATATTAAAGTTCAAGATAGGGCATTGAGAGCTTTCCACTTTCGAGATACCCAAGTTAAATTATTACCTATGTTTGTATAGTCATATAGTTAACATATTTACTTATTTACATATATACACATAAAATAAGGGACCTCGAGCGCCAGCAACCTTACTCATCATTTTCCTACCTAGTAAATGTAAATTGAACTTGTTTTCGCCAACGAGCAGTTTGAAAATTTCATTTGCTCTTTTAATTTCCCAGAAAAAAGGAAATTGAGTTTAAGTAATAAGATGAGTCGAACCACCGAAGCAGTCGGAATGTTCGGGGCCGAAAAAGTTTCTTATTATCAAGTTAAGTTTGTCCTATTCCTCAGCTTTCTCGCAGTGCCAGTAACATATCTTTTCGACAATGCATTTCAACTACTCGAAGAATCCGTAAGTTATCAAATTTACATACACAGTTAACCATTCCCATTTATATTAAAGTGAAATTAAATCATAACATAATTTTGGTTGTATAAAAATACATATAGAAATAAATCGACTTTTGCATTATTTTCATCAATTTACCATTAACTATACCATAATTCTATTTTATCTCATAGGAGCGAACTTTCTGGATGATGATTTCTGGATTCGTCCTTATGGTTCTTTGACCTTTAATTTTTAATCTTATCATTTTAACAAAATTTCATAAATTGTTAAATGAAATTTTTGTGAGTTTAGGTTGTAACAGTGGTTGGGATCAAATGGGGGAGTAAAGTTCATGGCTGGCTCTTTTACGGTATACCTTAAATCTATATAAATTACTTAGTAATTATTAATTAAATATATTACTAATTTGTAATTTCAGTATCATATGAATTTAATTTCATTATATTTTATAATATTAATTAAATATGATAAAAATGCAACCAGTGGCATATTTGAAATATGTTTTATAGTAAACCTAATGAATCTGTATATTATTTTTGTAATTTTTAGGAGTTGCTCTCTTTGCTTTCACTGCTATGATTGACAACATCATCACTCTTGAGTTTAATGGATTCAT
>JAQGBZ010000268.1:0-87514 GCA_034687125.1 Neelides folsomi | reverse complement strand
AGATTTCCAAAATGCTCTCTTGTTGTGTGGAATTAATTCGGAAAGTTTCTTCAAATCAGTTATCAGAGATTCGGGTAATTTTAATGGTTATAATAATAATACAATAAATCTACTTGCCCCATTATTTGTCATGTGAGCATTTATAACATAAAAATAATAAATTTAATTTCATCTAGAAACTCTAAAAATAAAATTAACAGCCGCTAGTCAGCCCAGTTTAGATTTTTCAAAGCCATATGCAATCACTTTTTTGATTTATTTTGGAAAATGAACCGTGTACGACATACTCCCGAGGAAAGAAAGAGGCATTCAATATTACGTATATACAGTAAATTACATAAAGTTTGGATGTAGTCTATTAATGCTATGTTTTAATTTATATTTTATTACAGTGCTAAGTATTCTCTTATCTTAAAGTTTAAGAGGATTAACTGTATGGGAGATTCATTAAATCTAGATTTGCTTGGAAGCTTAATGGAACATATTGGTCCACAATAGCTGAATAATCCGAGTAGGTTTGTACTATACTGTAGCTACTCTACTGTACTCTATACTATCTACAGTATTCATCCTCTATACAATACTGGATCAAAGCGAACTTCTTTTAATATTAATACTTTTACTAACAATAAAGTATGTACCAACTCTCAACTTCAACATTCTTCTTTCATTAATCTCATTCATTATCAGTGCAAATAATTTACTTAAGAATTATCCAAATTGTCGAATTCTCAATAGAACGGTTATTAACTTTTCAATAAAGGATAATTTATATAATATTTGCTGGATATAGTGTTTTACTGAAATAAAAATTTATAAAATGAAGCCAGCTATAATAGTTCACGGGGGTGCGTGGGCAATTCCCGATTCTCTTCTCCATCCAAGTTTAGAAGGAGTTAAAAGAGCTGCTTTAGTAGGAAAAAGTGTGTTAGACAAAGGAGGATCGTCATTAGACGCAGTAGAAGCTGCCGTAAAAGTTTTAGAAGATGATCCAAGTTTCGACGCCGGCACAGGAAGCGTCCTTACATCAGAAGGAACCATTGAAATGGACGCAATGATTATGGACGGAGAAAATCTTGGGTCTGGAGCTGTTGCTTCCATTCAAGATCACCTCCATCCTATCCAAATAGCTCGGTTAGTGATGGAGAAAACTAGCCACATTCTGCTGGTTGGGAAAGGAGCAAACGACTTTGCCGAAGAACAAGGGATCCAAACTGTGCCGACGGAAAGTCTCTTAACATCCGAAGCATATGAAGAGTTTAAAAAATATAAACAATATAATAAAACTGTCAAAATTCTATTTTCAGATCGTCAAAAGTAAACCATTAAAATCTTTCATACAATTCAAAATAATAAAAATGGTGCACGGCCATACTAAGGATAAGTAACTTTAAAGAATATGATGAATTTAACAAAGGGAAGGTCACGAGACCGTCGGTTGCGTTGCTTTAGATGTAAATGGACATTTAGCTGTTGGAACTTCGACTGGAGGAATTACAGCGAAAAGACCTGGAAGAACTGGAGATTCACCATTGATTGGATGCGGAGGTTATGCGGATGACAATTCAGCAGCTGTCTCTGCAACTGGCCACGGGGAATCTTTAGCAAAAGTTTGCTTTTCCAAATCGGTCGTTGATAAATGTTCAGCTGGTACTAATATTTTAATTATAATTTAAGTGAAATGGAACGCTTAAATATAACAAAGAATTATTAAAATTCATTTTGGACTTTTAGGATTGAACCCCAAGAAGTCGTTAGAAGAAACTCTTGAGTATATGACAAAGAGAGTTGGAGGAGCAGGGGGAGGAATTTGCATCTCAAAACATGGTGAAGTTGCAGTTGCTTTCAATACGAAAAGAATGGCATGGGCTTACATTAACAGTAAAAATGATTCGTGTTACGGCATTGAGCCATGTCAAGCCATGAAATTTTAATGAACAGAAGGTGAATTTTCAATCAGTTTTAGTTTTATCAAATTAACGTTTGTAATTGAATTTTGGATTTAATAATAAAAGACTTGATTTGTAAGTTTTTCCAATGTGGTTTCCTTTCAATTTAACTTTATTATTGAACAAAATTGATTTAAAATTGCAGAATCGTTTTCATTTTATGATGTATAGATTAAATCGATTTTATTTTTTGATATGAATTATTAAGATTGATAAGAATCAATAAAGAAAATAATCCTAGCATAATTAAGTAAATATCGGTATGTCAATAAACTTTAAACATTTGATTATCTCCTTTTCTTAAACGGTGGAATATCAGAAAGTCGTCTGGACATTCTTCTCCCAAGATTATTACAGAATGTGAAGATGCCATCAATGTCTGTTTCTACGTCAGAATCTTTATGAATGATCTTTTTTTGTTCTTTATGATCCAAAAGTTTGTTAAACTCTTCTGGGAAATGGATTTTAAGAACTTTGTTGATGGCCTCTTGATTGGGCAATAAATCAGTGTTGGATAGGAGAGCAAAGGACACATTTTCATTATTAGAAGCAGATGCGAGGGTTAATCCTGTATTTAATAAAAAATATTACATTAAATTGGTGAATTTGGATATAAGATTGATTATTGATTATATTACCTACCCCAGTTTTTCCAAATCATTCCTCCAATAAAGTAAATATTTTCCACTTTCTTCCCCCATAAGAAACTTTCACCGTTCCCGTATGGGATATTGATGCTCGAAACAGCAGATGAACTTTGAATTGACCAAAGTTGTCTTAAAATATTACTCGGGATCATCCCCAAAAAAGGAATCTAAATGAAATATAGAGGCATTTAATTAAAAATTAAGTTTAAAATGATTTAAATCCATTTAAGTACTTGAGTCCTTGTAATTTTAGGGATATCTCTGTCAATCACTCCACGATATTGCAATTCAGCATTGAGCAATCTTTCTTTTGGACTTGAAACAATCGTTTTCACTTTTGATATTGCCGCCGTCCTAGGAAATCTTTACTTTATTTTTGAATATTATAGACATTGCATTTTACATACCAGTGGTTGACCTATAAATGACACAATATATCAACATTAAGTTTAAATACATTCAAAAGTAACATGTTTTTTTTATTTTTAATAGTAAAATTAATACCATTCTGAAGGGATGATTTGGCCATGATAGTGGAAACAACATATAAACCGACTCGGGTAATTCTTGCTTTAGATTGTCAAAATAACGTGTGAGAGCTCCAATGAATGTGGAAAAGCAAACAGTCGAGAAATGTGTTTCATAATCGTGATGGATCTTCTTAATTTTCTCTAAAGGAATTGTAAGCCTTGAAAGAACCATTTGCTCACTTGTTCTTTTATTTACAAAAAAATCTCCTTTGATCTTGAAGAGTCCCTTCGTGTAAATTGCCAATAATAGGAGTGGAACTCTCATTAACAAGTTCAGCTATCAAAATACATAAATGAAATGATGATTTAAAAGTAAGATATTTACCTTTATGTAACATCATTTTAATCATGTAATAAAAGTAAATAAAAATCCAATTTAAATTTTATTGCTCACTTTTTCCCCCAGAGAGTCTTCGGGCCTTTTGTTATATAAAACACTTTCAACAATTTCACCATTTGTCATTTCATCGTAAATTGTCAAAAACGTAATCCCATCTGCTATTGATTGATCTAAATAAGTATTGATTATTAATGGGCAAAAAGTATTATACTTCCTTTTTTATTTTAATTTCATAAATTATTTTTATAAGAATAATTATTGAAAAGTTTAATTGACGCTAGTAAAAAATTATTTATCAAGATTTTACGCATTTTAAGAGCCAATGATGTCGAGTTTCCTCTTTTGTGCTGAATAATGAGAATTTCCCAAGGAGAAGTACTCAGCTTGTAACCCATCATCATCCAACTTGCCAAATACTTGTCAAGTTCAAAGTCATCTTCAATCTCCACTTCTTTAATGTGATCATCCAAATTAAAGTTTAGCTCCTCTTTCCAGAAGAAGAATTGTGCAAATCGCGTCGGGTATTTAAAGAACCTATCGTATTTCCTTTGTTTTCCATCATCCTCCAATTTATCCAAAACATGTTTGGAAAATCCAACTTTAGCTTCTTTTATGCTCAAAGAGGCATTTAAAGTTAAAAGTAACGAATTATTTCCATATGGCTTTTCAAATGGATAATCTTCAACCACAAAAACTGCAGAATATGGATCCAATATTTCTATTAAGTCCGGACGGAAAATTCGAGCAACGAAAACCACAATGATTTTACTGATATGGCAAAATATGAAAAAGATTGCAATTGGGACGGCAAATGGAAGGAAAAATATCCAAGAAAAAAAGTAAACGAAATAATGATTGTTCACGATCTTCCCCATTTTCACAACTCAAAATGAACTTTCGAATGAGTGAGCATTGAAAGGTTGTCTGATGTTAATAATCCACCGCACTTGTTTTAAATCCCTTGTTCGGTACTCAAAGAATAAAGCTAACTGACATTCAGTGAAACTGTGAGAACAATTTCCAAAAATGAGCCAAAGCATATTACATACTAACACGTAGGCAATAGCATAAAACATGTAGACAAATCATACATAGGCAAATAGGCATCAACTGTGAGAAAAGTTAGAAAAATATCTTAGCTATGTTCTATTTCTATTTGAAGGGTGTTTTCGGTTTCTCTTATTAAAAATATCACAAGTCACATCTCAATTATTATATCATATACCCACTATATAGTTGTATGCAAAATGTATGGTGTAATGCGTTCTTTAATGAAAATGTTTTATATAAAATATTGTAACAAAGCGCATTCTTATCAATTAAAACCATCTTTTCCCACAGACTAACAATAAAGTCATAACCTTTGCCTTCATATTCTTAACATTGTTGTAGAATTTCCATGTATTATTACATGGATACTTATATGTATAGTATATACCATACAGTACCTTATAAGTATGTATATATACGGTATAATATAACCTTTATTATTTAATTAACGGTTTACTAAAATAAACACAGGTTAACTTTTTCTTCAAAGTGTATGGAATCTCTATAGGATACCTTCCATTACCTTTTGGTTTAATTAGATTTTATAAACTTTTTGTGAGTATTTTATATTGAATGACCATTTTGTTACGATCCATTGGCACAAATTGGCATTCTAGTAAATGACTATTTATGATTATCAGCTTTAAAGATGACTATAAGCTATGTGAGTTGTTCAACTAACCAATATTAATTTTTTATGCTAACATCAAATGTTTGAATGAGATTTTATTGACAGATTCATTTTTTGAGCTGTAATCCGTATTCAGAGCGAAGACTCAAAGGAATTCATTTTAGGTACAATTTACTATATTAAAATAATTAATCAATTTATTGAATTTAATGAGATTTATTCATGTTTTAATAAATTGGCACTAAAATTTGAACCTGTCATTGAGCGATAATTAAAGATGGCAAGGAAGTTTGCTGAACGAGATCTGGCAAAGCTTCATCGTTTACTCCATTTTATATGCAATAGTGACAGTCGTCTTCAGATATTACTCAACTTCGGATCGAGATCAACCAACAAATTTTTCAACACATCCAGTGGAATGGTAATGACATGACTTTGGAAATAAATACATAATACTTGCTCGTTAAAAATAGTTTAAGCAAATATGGTATTTGTAGTTTTATAAAAAAAAGCATCAATTCAGAATATCTAATATAAATAGTTCTTTTGATTTCCAGGTATTTTGAGTACTATTCAAAAAGATCCAAGCAATCAGTTGCTCAAATTCCAATCAATTATTTCTTGGGATTTGTGGCAACAGCCGCATACAATAGATGGGTCACAATCACCAAACTTGTACCATTTCCGGACAAAGCCATAAGCGCTATTGCACACGCTTTTGACAATTCCGTAAGTTCAATTGACTAACTAACTTTATATGCATTGTTGTTTATTATTATATATAACATACTTTATGATGGTATTTATAAATATCAATACGCCCAGCGGCCTATTGGACTTGTAATTCAAGATTTAATATTTAATAGAATAAAAACAGTCGACTTGTACGAATCACTTTGATTCGCTACCTAGTGGTGAGTTACTTTATGGTTTTGGGACTTGTGTCATCAATTGGGAAAGAATTATTCGAGACATTGGAACAGCTTGAAGATATGGGTAAATCTATTAATATTTAAACTTTATTATATCATAAGTAAATTTTAAGATGTTTAAATGAGAATTGTGCATTTTATAGGATTGATTTCAAAAAATGAGAAAAACATTCTCTCAAACACAATTGAAGAAGAGTTTATAAGAGAAAAATACATGTATCCTATTCACTGGGCTAGTCATATCACCAATATGTAAATACCATTTAAAATAAATGTTAAATTGTTTATCTTAACTAATGTAATGAATAACATATTGTGCATCGTATCTTAAATGAGTATGAATGATTACTTTAAAAGAAACCGAATGTTACATGTAGATCTTACTTGAATGACATAATCGACGACACAGCTCTTGATCTAGTAAGAAGAGCCCTGCTTGATTATTTTTGGAGCTTTAAGCGAATATTGGACCATGATATGGTTTGCGTTCCATTGGGCTTTATCCAAGTATTATAAAAAACATCATGCAATCATATATCTTTAATATTAGCGTTCAAATTCAAATAATGTGAATAGTGAAGAATATCCTATTATTAAATCTTAAAATTTTGCTTAAAATCATCCATCTTCAGGTCGCAATCTTCGCCCTACACATTTACTTCACTTTTGAACTCATGGCTCATCAATTTACAAAAGATTACAAAATTGATATTTATATCCCAATTTTGCTCATGTTTGAGGTAATTATTTGGACCTTATAAATACATTAATTAATAAATCTTCCAGAAGTAAGTATTATATGATTTACTTAATATACTTCCCAATAAGTCCGTTCATTTGAGTGTTTGTCCCTCTTAATCCTTCTAATGATAAAAACTTTATTATTACTCTTTGTTCAATTAAATCAAAATCATAATTATCCATTTTAACTTTATTAAATGCGTCTTAAAGATAAACTAATTTAAAATTATCATATACAATATACATAGATGAATGGACTTTTTGGACAGTATATTATATACAGGGTGAGTCTAAAGTCGATGCGTTTTTAATCATTTAATTTCTACCTGAGGTAGCAATTATAGAAATCTTTAAAGATAGCCATTCGATGAGTAATTTATCAATATGTTATGTAGCCAAATATAAGCCGAAATGGTTAAACATTAAATAAACGACAGTCACTTTTCTTTGAGAAAGTGTGATTTCTCGCAGAAAGGACCTAAGAAAGGAGGTTTTCTTGGTATCGAAGGCAAGATTTAGCTTATTTGATCAGTTAAATTTCATTTTTATATGATATTATATATTATAAGGAAGATATCTGCCAAATTTAATAAAAATCGATTAATGAATAAAAAAGATATGATTGATTTTGAACAAAACGAATCGACTTTAGATACACCCTGTATTATTAATAAAATATTTTAGTAATTAGGTATGCATGTTTTATCATAAACGTAGTACAAAAGAAAAATATTAGAAGATCTGATATTTCATATATTTGGTTAATTAAAAAAAATATTTATTTTTTCAGTGGCTCTTTTACGTGAGCTTTTTCAAGATATCTCAAATTCTTCTTAATCCATGGGGAGACGAGGACGAGGATTTTGAAGTGATGGTTTTGGCTAGACGGACTTATGTCTTGGGCCTTCTTTTGAATGAATTGAGTTGGAGATTTCCCTCACTCATTCCAGACACCACTTTTTTAAACATGCTGGAAGACAAAGAAAGGGGATCGAAAGGGAAAAAGCAGATAATGAGAAGGAGAAAGAGAGATTCGGATGCAGCAAAAACACTTTTCTCTTCTCGGATCGATGACGTTTTATCTTTAAAGAAACATCGTAAAAAAAAGAAGGCTCATCCCATTGAAAAAAAGGAAAGTAAACAATACATTCCTAAAAATCCAACAAATTATATCACTCAAGATGAAGAAATTAAAGTGAACCAACAAAATGTACAAAACGAAAATTTGGAAGAAAATGAAAGTTCTCATAAAGAAGAAGAGCTCAATTCGAGTTTGCGTTTTTCGGACGATATGCTTAATTATAATCAAGATTCTTTCTTACTGGGAAATGTCGAGGAATGAATTTTTTATATTTTTTATTGATTAATTCTTAATTTTTAAATTGCTTTTGTAGGAACCAAAGTCATTCGAAAATGAAAATTCAGTGGATTACTCCGAAAGTGACATTTTTCCACATTTTAAAGAGGATGTTTCTTATGACATAAACGAGTTAAAGAAAACGCCAGGTAAACTTCATCATAATTCAATTCAATTTCTTTTAAAATTTTAAATGGATAATTGTAAAATTAAAATTGTTATTGGTATTAAATATTTATTCCAATAAACTCTTTATTTTTAGACAGCAAGCCACTAA
The DNA here is from genome assembly GCA_034687125.1 of Neelides folsomi. Taxonomy (NCBI): domain Eukaryota; kingdom Metazoa; phylum Arthropoda; class Collembola; order Neelipleona; family Neelidae; genus Neelides; species Neelides folsomi. The sequence goes on along the minus strand of JAQGBZ010000268.1, from coordinate 79,060 downwards.
GACATTTCAGGTTTTTCTCAGCGTTTGAGGTAATATAAATATTTAAAGATGAAGAAAACTAACGATTAGTATAAAAAATTATTAACATTCTCAATATTGTTTATGACATTATGACTAATGGAAGTATATTTGGGATAGAATGAAGATGATTCAGAATTAGTTTACTTGAAAGAGAATCATTATTCTCCAAAGGAAGAAAATGATAACGTTCCTTCATATTGGATGAATAAAAAGGTTTGCTTCAACACTCTGACCTTAAAAATTAAAATATATGCCACGAATATTGTATAATTTTTCAAAATTGAAATACAAGACGTCTGGCTAAATATGCGGAAATGTCTAATTTATTTGACTTTGACGATGAACTTGTTATTCATGGTATGTTGATAATTTAATGGTTAAAACTTGTAAAAATCATTTTAATATTTTCCAATTTTACCAGACTTTGAGAAAGCTTTACTATCTGGAAAAACAAAGGAAAAACTTAGATGTAGCCAGGATTCCTCCAAAGTTTCCAATGATGAATGAAATAACCATTTAATGAAATTAAGTCAAATGCAGAAAATAAACTACAAAATTTAATCTACAAAAATACATATTGTTATCTACTCCTTTTTTATTAATGATATTATTTTTTTATTTGCACGTGAAACAGTAAACCTATTAAATGTTAATATTAAATCATAAATTCATAAATGTGAATAAAACGATCAAATATTGTTCACCTATTTAAATATGGCATGGGCGTAATATCCTTTATGTATGTATTTAGATTTATTGTCGAAGAGTGATTATGAGAAAAATTAAATAAAAATTTAAGAACGTGGTTTTGACAGTTTTAATGCATTTTAAAGTAAAATCTGAATAGATTTGGTCTCAAAACAAATGAGAATTTGATAAGAAGTTTTTTATAAGAAGTAATTTTAAATCAACATCAATGGATTCTTTATCCAAGTTACTTTATTTCATTGAATTAACAGATTAAAACAGTCATAATACAAATTTAAGTAGTTTCAGAAAATTAAAACTTCTATTTTAACTAGGTATATAACGTACAATTGAAGCTAATGATTAACAAAAAATAGTGGAGGTGGGATAATTCAATACGAATTCATTAACTTAATAAGTGGTTCATAAACTAATTTATCGGCATCTTTTGCAAATATGAAATCTAAATGATTAAAGCGAGTATAATTGACAGGAAAGCTTCCGATAAGATTTGGCAGTTTTGAAGCCAGTATTTCAACGTCCTGTTTGGGTATAAATAAAAAGTTGATTAAAACTTTTCCAAGAAAATTAATTTTATAATTTAATTATAGTATTTCATTGGGCAAATAAAATTAATAAGAGCATAATATATTAGAGCATATACCTCAGGATCACAAATTATATCATTTTGTCCCCAAAATAATGCCGAAGGAACTGTATTTTTCGACAAATCATAATTTGGAGGATCAATTTGGCCATAAATATCCATATTGGATTTTTTCCCATAATCATATTCTCGGAACTCTCCGCTTTTCATAAATTGGAAATAGTGGATTAAACATTTCGAAGACGTTGTGTCAGGTGTATGACCCAAAATCACTGGTAAACGTGTCTAACAGACAATCAAATTAGAATCTTTTAGGATATTCAACAATATACATATTACATAAATATTAAACAAAAATACCTTATTCAACTGTGGCCAATCATATCCAGCAATCAAAAATATAAAATTTTCACAAAATTCATACGGGTCTACTGTGTTATCACAAATTCTAGGATCATATTTTTTCATGAGTTGGTTCAAAGGATCCGGAAAAAATTCGCCATGACCGAGCAAGTTGAAGAGATACTATAATACAAGCGCGAAAGAAATCATTTATCAAACCAAAACAAGAAATTATTCAAAAATATTGCTATTACTTTTCTAAATAAATCTAGTTTAAAGTAAAAAAAAAATCAGAAAGAAACCTCTTCCATGTTGGAGAATTTGCTCAGATATATTGCTGGGCTTTTCATATGTGAGAGATAAACGGCAGGTCCAAGTCCAGCAAAAAATTTAACCTTATTTGCCAAATCAGGATTTTTTGACATTGCCACAAAATACATGGTAGTCCCCATACTAAAAAATTTAATCATTCAAAATAAAATAATAAAACTCCTTCATAAACCATGATTTTAAATAATGATTAATTGACAATGTTTACTACCTATGTCCAATGTAATAAAGGCTGGGTTGACCAGTTTTGTAAAGGATAAAGTTGATAACAGCAGGAATGTCGTATTTGCCCATTTCATTAAAGCTGTAAGATTGACTTTTTTAATATTCACTAATTCATCAATTATAGATTTTGTATGTAAAACAGACATTGATTAAAAATTATTAACCTAAAGTTCCAGTATTCATTGCTCTTGATTGATAAATTCTTGTGAAGTTTAGAATATGAATTTCCTCTCGCGTTTCCAATCCAGACATCATAACCAGCTTCGGCCAGCATATAAGCTACAAACAACATATTAATCATCATTCACAACATTGTTAACAATGATATTTTATATTTGAAGTCAATTATTTTTCTTACGTAGCACTTTTTGCTCATCATTCATTAACCAATCTACTGAAGAGCTCGTGAGACCATGTTGAATAAAAACAACGCGTCGTTTTTTCCCACTCGCATCTTCTTTCTTTCCATGAGGGATCCTGTGAAGAGTTAGAATGTATCCATCTTCTGTGGTTACAGAATGACTTTCACAGGGGAATCCGTATTTCACAATTAATTCAGGCTGGGAAAAAATCGTTTATGGTGAAAATGTTTTTACATTTGTTTAAAAGCTTAAAAACTTAAATAAATCATGCTTCCTGCATGCAAGAAATTTATCAATTATCAACAATTATTCTAATGCTAAATACCAACATTAATAAAATTATATTAAAATAAAAATTAATCCACCGACAACACAAGGTTAAATGTAATTTATTGTTATAAAAAACAAACTTACAGCGGTTAAATAAGTATCCGGATCAAGTTTAATATCAGGGACATCAATATTCCCAAACGTTAATAAATTATTCACTTCATGTTCCATTGCTTCCTCGTCCTGCTCCTCGATTGAATCAGTGAGGATAAACATAGAAGAGGATTTGGTCAAAATCGCACCGGTCACTAGTAAATTGGAACTTAAGCAAAGGCCAACAACTATTATTTTTAATGCTCGAAAAATGAACCTTACTGCCATTGTGCTTTTAATAGAAGACTTCCCTATAAAAGTAAAAATGGGCCTTTTAAGAAGGAATTGTTAAAAATGAGTAGAAGCTCTTATTTGTCAAGTGGAGATTATCCTTTCGGATATTTGGTGGGTGTGTATGTGTGAGCTGCGATAAGGTTTCCTGCTTCGACCTCCGACTCTTTCCTTTCGTTTTAGAAAACTTGGATTGGAATGGTCAATGGAAGGATATGGATATGATATTACTATCAACACTTTTTTAAGAATGTAGTTTTTACTTTATTTTCCTTTTTTAAGTCAACAACTTGGAAATGATAAAATATTATCTATTTGCTACCGGAATTTTTTCAACACAAGCGGCTATGGAGCATGGAGCTTGAACAATAATCCCTTCAACTATTTCTCAACTTGCTTCCTTGCTGACGGTTGAAGCCCAACTCAAGATTCTGAGAACTTGCTCTTCTTTACTAAAAGTGGTTATTCAAGACCATAAATAGAAATGATTATTTAATTTCGATGAGAGCAAATAAGTGTACAGAGTATATAACACTGTGGGAATTTTCCTTAAAATACACGAAATCTAAACTTTAATTGACTTAATTATTATAAAGTATGTCGTTTTATATCTCATTTCTAACGAAAGAGTCGGTATTGAATATCGTGCATTGTCGTTTTACGTAGTTTGCTGAACATCATTAAATTCTATATTATATTAAAAACACATTGCATTTTCCCTTTTATGACTAATAGCAAGAATTTGGTTTAAATCACAAGCTTCTTTAACTACGCAAATGCCTGCGTGTATTTAATGCGATTTATTTTGCTTACAAGATTTTTGATTGCAAATAATAATATATAATATAAAAAATGTTTTCAACACATATTATGCATACTCATCAATGTTAAAAGATATTATGTAATCATCAAGTTCATTGGCATCAAAAATCGGAATATCAACTGTGCCGTGCGTATAGTTATACATATACCGCTCTTTTATCTTCATATAAATAAATTACGGCTGATTTTATCTTTTATCTTAAATATTAAATTTTAGTCAGTCTTCTAACTATTCAAAATTTTCACTTGACTTGTATAAGTATAAATTATAGAAATAATGTCGGTATTATGATTACAGTGTTAGTGTTAATGCTAAATAGTTAGTGGTGGCAGTGCTACATGCATATAAAAATACTTTAAAGATTCTCATCTTTTCCCATTTCCTATACATGGATTTTAGGGGTTATATGATATTCTCAAACTGAGCAGATAGTTATAACTTGCGTAAAACTCATTCACAAATATTTCAATTTCTTTCAGAGACTTTCATTCAATTTGCATTTTGCATTTGCTGCATTGTATTCACAACAGTTTTCTTCCTCCGATCCGAGTTCCTCCTCTGTTTTGGGTTAGATATTTCGCATTCTCACATTTGGGACTTTAGTTTTTGAATCTTTGATTTTGAAACTAAAATTCAATAAAAATGTCAGAGAACAATTAACTTCGCATTGTGTTAACGGTTAAACATATAACATAATGGATAAAGACACTCCAATAAGTAAGTTTTTGTCAGCGAGAGAAAATCAATCCTGGAGAGTTTCACCTGAATCGAGAGCAATTAAATATGACGATAGTTTTTTGCAAAATGATTCTTTTTTCGAACTTTCCCCTTCTTCAAGCTTCAGTCCTCGAAAGAGGAAAAGGTTTTCTACTGGAGAATCTGAAGGTAAAATTATTAATATTTAACTTATTTTTTATCAAAAATGCTTAATTTTATAATATTCACTTTAAAAGAGTAAAAACCTAAAAATTAATTTATGATATTTAATTCTAGTTGAAATGGAACGCGATATGAGGCTGATGAAGTCTGAACTTATTGAAAGCAAAACAAAAGTTAGTAAACTTGAAAGCCTTCTTGAAGAAGCCAAGAATAAATATGTCGAGAGACTCATAGGCTATGAAAAAGAAGATACTCAACTAAAATCCGAAAACAGATTTTTGAATGAAAAGGTAAAATAGTAAATAATAACTTACGATAAGTTCTTTCTACGATTGTTTATTTCTACGATCGTTTATTTAAAAAAGAAAGCAACTTATGGCCCACCCTGTATTAATGCGAACTTACAAATAATGTTAAAATTCTTTATAAAAAATCATTCAACAATTAATTTTTCTCATATTATAGATTCGAGTTTTAGAAGATCAAAAGAAAAAATATGACGAACGAGACGGCGAAAGAGGCGAATCTCTTTCAAAAAAAAAAGATGACGCAGTAAAAAAAGCTACAAACATGGAATCGAAGCTCCGAAAGCTTCAAATTGAAAATTTTGAGCTTTTATACAAATATCAAGCAGTGAGTTTTCGCATTAATTAAAATTCAATTTACACGACGTGTAAAAAACTATTAAGATAGTGATAAAGTTATTTTTAAATGTTTTCATATTTTACAGGAATGCATGGAATGGAAAGACAAAGAACGAAGGTTGAATGAAAAAGTGGAAGAGACTAAACACGGAGCTGAAAAGTGGATCATTGATACACAGATGCAAGAAGAGCAATTGAATGCTCTCAAAACTCAACTTGATGAAACTAAAAAACTCCTTGAAGTAGCTGAAGAGAAAGCCAATAATTATTCCGATCAACAACAAGCAACCAATGAAGGGAACGCGGCTAAAGAGTCTTCCATTAAAAATCTTGAAAATCGATTTGTATCGCAACAAATTGAAATTAAAAAACTACACTCCCAGATCTCATCATTGGCTGAAGCGAACAATGCACTCAAGTTAGTAAAGAAACTATGTAATTTTATAAAATGTCACGTATTAAATTTATTAGATGTACAGTGTTACCATTATTAAATACATATTTGGTTTATTAACTTTATTGTTATTAAATATATAGAACCAGCATTAACAGAGAACACGTTCTTGAAACTGAAGTTTCCTCTCTACTGAGAAAAGTTGAATGGTTGAATGCAGAAATGAAAAAGATGAGATTTTATGAAATGGAAAGAGATGAAGTAAAGGACGTCTTGAAGTCTTGGGAAGAAGTTGCGAAAGGAGTTGATCCTTCCAACACAACTCCGGCTCATTTTCAAGCTTTTCTTCGGAAAACTCAAAACTTACTCATTGAACTCAAACACGAAAATACAAATCTTCATTCATCGTTAGTACTGATATTTTTACACTAACGTTTAATATAATATGAAATATTTAAACCCAATTATAATATTAGGAATTCATGAATAATAACTTTCCCATTTTAACTTTAAGGTTGCAGCGGAAGGACAAGTCAATCAAGACGATGGTAAATGAAGCTGACTTTAATAAAACTCAAATAAAAGAACTTATCCAAGGCAAAGAAAAGACATCTCTCAATTTGAAAAAACTTACAAAGAGATTGCTACTCATTACAAAAGTAAAGATGAATAGCTTTTACTTTATCCATATTAGTATCCGCAAGCTTTAACTTAATTAAATGTATTAATTACTAAATTTTAATAAACTTGACTAATAATAACTTTTTAACTTGTAGGACCGTGATGGACTCCAGTCACTTAAAGAGTCTTATGAAGCCGAGTACACGGGATTAATTACAGAACCACTACAAAAACGGATTGCTCAGTTAGAAGAAACGATCAAAGAATATGAAGTTTTGATATCTGAAGAAGAGGCAAACAAGGAATGCTCAGATTGCAAAGAACACCAATCAAAAATTTCATCTCTTGTTATAGAGTAAGTTTTATATATAATTGTTAAATAAAAAATAATAATTGTTAAATTTTCGAATGGGATACAAAATAAATTTAAATTTTTATAAATTTACATAAAATATTATAATAAATTTATAATAAATTTAATCATAAATTTTTAGATTGAAGGACTTGAAACAGCTGAATGAAAGATTGAATGAAGAATTGAAATGTGAGAGGAGCACGACAGAAAATACAGATGAAACCCTTCGAGTGATTTCTTTCGGGAAGAATCCTTCACTTAAATCTCTTGAAGATCGAGTAAAGGACTTGGTAGCTGAAAATGAGAAAATGAAAGAGGAGCTTCAAGGGAAGCCAACAATTTCAACACTTGATAGTGCATTTACTAACAAAGATCAAACAGGTATAATATTAAACATGTCAAAAATTTCTATTTGTAGTCTGCTGTTTGTCAATGATGATTATATAATTTATGTAGTTATCAGGTTATCTACATAACATACATATAAATATATTTACGACTGCTATTAGTGTAAGATGTATACAATTTTATAGCTCAACAAGAATTGGATGCACTTCAATTGAAAAACGAGGAACTTAATGCTGAGATAATTCAAGAAAAAACATTTCTCTTTAATATTATGTGCAAATTGTTCGGGTTCCGAATCAACATCAACAGGGAGCCAAATACGGTCATTCATCTCAATTCCATTTATTATCCACCAGAGGAAGGAGAATTTGTGTTTCAGGTAAAATATCTTAATAGTGATTGACTTTAACTTGACTTACCTTTACTTTACATTATTTTTATAAATACTTTTCATCATTGTAACATATTTATCATTTTGTAAATAATTTTCCCGAATTTTCTGTACATTGAATTTAATCATTATTTACAGGCGGCTGACAACGGTGATATGATTTTACTTCAAACTACGATTCTTGACAATTTTCAAACTGAAATTCAAGAGTTCCTCGTCGAGCAAGGCTCGATTCCTGCATTTTTGTCTGCTGTAACCATAACTTGTGCTCGGGAACAACCGGGTGGAGGTCAAGTGGAAAATCCCGTATCTGAAGAAGATCCAAACGATTCTCGCGTAACAGTTGACAATGATGACGATGAATCGGTTGACGAGGAGGAAGAAGAAGGAGATGACGAAGAAGTAGAAGAAGAGGAGGAGGAGGAAGAAGGCGAGCCTGATGACGGAGAAGATTCCGATGGGTCTGACATTGTTATGCTTGACGACTGATTGACAATGTGTTCATCCAATATTACTACCCAAACACAGGAAGGTTGGCACGCTCTCTGGTTTGACCAAAAGAAGGAGCGCGCCAACCTTCCTGTGTTTGGGTGCTAAATACATTATTTATTTATCTTTACAGTAATCTTTGCTATATAATAAGTATATGAGTATATGATACATTCGCAATGTATTAAATAAAATAAATTTTTATTATTAAATAAATATTATTTTTAAGTTTCTTTCACCCGTTTTCATTTTATGTATACAAACTTTTGTCAAATAAATAGGGGCCTATAGTAGTGTATGTACTTGGATATAACAACGGAAGTTATTCTAATGATAACTATACTTAGCTTTATATATCATTTTGATTTAGGATAGAGGCTCTCATATAATCGCCCATTTGTGTCAGTGGACTACAGCAAAATTGGTGACAGTCTCTAAAATGATCTGATTTTCTTAAAGCATCAAATACTCGATTTGCCCAATATTTATCGGCTCTTTGCAAAAGTCTGAAAATTAATTTTTAGGAAAACTTCTATCAAAACTCTTGAATTTAATTAATAATATCATTGGCAGTTACATTGACAATGAATAAAACTTACCGTAATATCCATCCATCCAAAAAAGTTCTTTTAGAGACTCTTGTAGCAATTTCACAAGCCACCCTCTCGACACAATCATGGCTTGAAAGGAATCCTCTTGCTAATTTTCTAAAGTCAATATCAAAAGGAATGACATCTCCAAATAGTCTTCCATGTTCTTCCCTTTCAAAATATTTTCCGTCATGATGCAAAAAATGATTGTATCTAGCAATAGGAATGAGCAGGACTCCAATTGAAATAATAAGCAGAGGAACGAATATGAGAGGAACTACAAATGGGAAAACGACAATTAGAGTTTTGATAATTGCCGTTCGACTCAATTGGGGCAGAGATTGGAGACTCTCAATTCCTCCAACAGCAGCGGAAACAACCAAAGGAGCTGGCGGTCCATCTTCATCTTTTATTCCAAGTCGTTCTGTTAATATGAAATCATTAACAATTAATAACTTAATTATTAAAATAAATATTTATGAGATATTGAACACTAGTTTATACCTGAAATTTGGGCAATAATTCCATCATCATTAACAGTTTTGTTCACCACGCTGAATTTTTCTTCTTGGGCGTCTATTTTATCTCTATTAAGGCTATGCTTGGAATCTTTTTTATGTTTTTCCAAATCATCCATTTTCTCTAATTTGTCTTTATACTCGTATATCTTTTGATTCAGAAAACTTGATATTGTTTTGACTATACTTGATTCTGTAGTTGTTTTTGTAAGTGTTGTTGAAGTCAAGTCATTTGACTTAAATACCTGAAGTTGGGGCTTCAATGAAGGAAAGGGTTTTGCAGTGGTTGTTATTGTCGTTGTTGGGAGTCGTTTCCCGTAAATTTGAATTGGTTGAATTTTTGGTTTGACGGAGGGCTTATAAACAATTTTATTGGAATGAGATAAAATTACAGGCTGATTATTAGTGAGTTGATTTTTTTGTTGCTCATAATAGTCATTGTACTGAGCGTTGGGTTTGTAAACGTCCGGGTTTCTTGTAGGGTAATAACTTTGCATTTGATTTGGATCCTCTCCATAATAATCAATTGGATTATCTTGAAATGGATTAAGTTGTTCTTGGAAAACTGCCCGGTTTTCTTTTATATATCTGGAAACGGGTTTACGGACAATGGGGGTTGATGCCTTTGAAAAAGATCTGAAACTATCACAATTCACGTCATTAATAAATAGATAAAACATTAGAAATATCTGTAGCTTTAAGACGATCATTTTACTTGAGACTCAATTGACAATTGTTGACTGAATAAAACAGTTTACAATACTTCTGTTTTATGTTATGTAGACATTGTAAATAGAGCAACTTTAGTTTACAAAACTGTACATTTCATTGCTTTCATTTTAAACTAAAGTTGATAATTGCAATTCAATTGTTCACCTTTGAATCTTAGTCCATTTATAAGATATTCTTAGGTGTGCTAACATTAAGTAAAGTATGTATGTAGTAGGTGTTGACAAGAGCAAATAAAAGAAATGCCTAGTTTACTCATTCCTAATTGACTAATTTGCATGATATTCATAAGTTAGAATGATAAAATTTGGGTTCACCACCGATCTCTTATTTAAACTTATTAAATACAATTATTATATACTCTACATAAATGTTATTAAATGTTCCAAACATTTCTTTCTATGACTAGGACGGTTATATGGGTTTCTTTAATTAAAATCATTTCAAATGTTAACATATGTACTCAATGAAACCAATATGCTTGTAATGCGGATATTTAATATATTACCTATAATATTTAATGTAATAAATATTTAGTAGTGTAAATTGAGAAATGAGTGATTGAAAAGTTGGATAGATGAACAAAAGAATTTATAGAAATATTCAATAATATTCGATGCTTATTAAACATATTAATGAATGCCAATACTTAAATACAGATACAGCAACTTATTGTTAGTTAGTAGTTTCAATGACCTTTTCAAGTTATACAATTATACCATACATACATGTGTATTTGCAATATTTTGCTATATTAAAAAAATATAAATATTTATTTACTTCATTTACTCACAATACATTTTGAATTAACATCAATGTTTATTCCAAGTACAGAAGCCAAGGAAATTGAACAAGAGAAATTGAATTTATCAACATGTATAGGATGATTGCAAATGTTAAGTTCGCAATAGTGCTCAATGTTCATGAGCAAGAAACTTCGTATTTATTGATTTTTCGAAGGCGGCAAAGGATTTCACGAAGACCAAGTCTGATCAAGTCTAATTCGAAATCTAAATTTCATCATTTTCATCGCTTCAGAGTTCATGTAAGCAAAAAATCCGACAATCATTAATAATAGTTCTTTATGATCTTTATGCTTTACATTACATACCTATGTACATATAGTACGTACATGTAAAGTACACTCTAAACTCTACAAACAATAAATTTTACTTGAACATTTCTGAATTATTCAAAAATCAATTTCCCAAGCTTTCGTTGTAGCTACTTTGGTTCTGATTATTCTGATTTACAAATTGTGAAAGCTTGCTTGACTTTTAAATGAGTGTTTTTGAAAGTGAAATGATTCTAATATGATATAAGGATAGATACCTAGGCATAAAAGTTCCACGTCCTCTGTCAAATCACTGAATATACTTATTTTCTATTTTTATTCTCTTAAAACAGACTACGCAGAGTTGATGGTGCAATGAGAAGTAAACTCATCCTGAGCTCTTGGGGATCTGCTTAACTCCCAAACTCAGATTCAGTATGCGGTTGTAAATAAGAGAGCAAGCACGTTCGGATATAGGGCACAGCTCCAGAATATCCTTTTACATTTTCTGATTTGGCGAGTTGACTCATATTTTCTTATTGCAACATTAAATAATATAATTTTAACTTCCGCTTTAAACAACCCATTACGTAGCTTTTCCATATCAAATTCCGATTGTTAAACTTGACTTTCCTATTACCTTTAAAACACACCAGAGGAATTGGTTTATTTGTTGAGAAAAGATCGCATTTTAACGTTGCTTCATAGTTATAATATTCAAGGTATGATATAATTAATTACATACAACTTTCATTAATTTCACTTAATTGAACGGGTATTACTACATATCTGTAAAACAGTATATCTTATGTAATTATTGTACCTATTACCCAGAGTAGGTACTATAAATCGTTATAAATACCTATGTCAGTACTTACGTACATCTTTATTAGTACATAGCATACATACAGATTGTATTATTATAGTATCATGAGCAAACGAATACTTGCGTTTAATATTGTGCATAAATTTTTAATTAAGTGATAGGAGATGGTATAACAAAGAAAGAACTTAAGGAAATCCATTACATAAATACCTACATTTAGTTATAAATAATATCTTTTAGAAGAAATTCGCTTGGTAGTTTCGTCATCATAAATTATTACAACTATTTATTTTACAGACCAGAGAAGACTGAGCTGACTATTGGTTCTCTGTACTGATGAATTTTAATCAGCTTGGAAGCAGCTGACAACTTCGGATTCGGATTCGTCAATCTCCAAAGCATTTAGACCTCACTGGTTCAATATTATTACTTGCTCATTCGACTCAAGTGAAAGAGGAGAATTCATTGTTTGAATTTTAAATTAGAATATTAGAATAAGGAGGAGTGAACCATGGCCCCAAATGCAACTCACCCCGTTGTACCGCTTACAAAAAGTGACAAAATTTCCCAGGTAAGCAAATTGACATTTTTGTATATTATATTGATCCATTGCCATTCATTTCGGATATTTGGTGTTTTTCATTGCTAACTCTTATATTGTCTTTTCTTGTTTACAAAATAGTTCAGAGACATCACATTAGATTTGGATTTGAATGAGAACCAGCAAACGGACGAATTTCTCCTTCGATGGCTCGAAGGTAATTATTTATTCATTGAATAATTGTGTATCTATTTTATTGAGTGCATGCTATAGGTATACCAATTTGAATTTTGTTTGCATTCAACAAAAGAAATAAAACAAATTTATTTTCAGCTCGCAACTTTGATTTGGTCGAAGCCGAGAAAATGCTGAGAAAGGTAACATTTTATTGTGCATTTAACCGTAGCGAACCATTTGTTAGTCATAACCTTGTACTAGATAAGTTACACGTGTAGCGTTACCGTTAAATGTGTATTTTTGTAAAGAGTATGTATATTGGTAGATATGAAGTAAAGGATAAGAGATTTCACTTTCTTTGAATATAAATAAATAATTATAAATAGAATAAATAATGATGTTCATATACATCATAATCATATTGTATACAATAATATCAAAACTTTTGGGATTGAAGATTAAACACAAATTGTATAATATATTGATTATTTGATTTGATTCAGAGTCTTGTATGGAGAAAAGAAAATGACATGGAAAATATAGCCTTATGGGAAGCTCCCGCTTACATTGCAAATTTCTACCAATTCAAAATTTGCGGACATGATAAAGAAGGAAGTCCAGGTAAAATTATAGTTGAATATTGTTTTTATTTTTATATAATTTTATTTTAAAATCTATTTATATTCATTTAAAATTATTCAGTTGGTATTTTACCTGCCGGTGTTTGGGACGTACGGAAATTGATGGCAAATGGAGAAAAGCCGAATTTCATCAAAAATAATTTTAAATTGATCCAAGAGATTGTGGATGCTGTGACCCAATGCAACTCTCCCTCAGTGACAAGCTATGTGATGATTTTTGATTTGGAAGGATTTGGTATGAGACAATTGACCTCAATTAAAGGTATTAAAAATTACTATTATTAAATTAATAATTATATCAATTTTTAGGCGTCATTTTACATGTTTTACATAATGTAATTTTGAAACGGTCATGGATTGTTGATTTTTATAATGTATTATTGTAGTACCATTATTTCTTCAGTTATACACATTTTTCTTAATATTAGTCACCTAAAATTTTACCGTTTTTTTATTAAATATAGCAATTGAGGCTATCTTAGAGACTGTGAAAACATTCGAAAGCAACTATCCTGAATATTTAAAGAAAGCGTTTTGCGTCAATGGTAAGCTTATTGGCCTTATTTGCACAGGATAAAAAGGTGTTAGCATTTAAAGTAACAGATTGCCATGTTTAAAGATTTCTACATTTTCATAAAATGGACCTTTGATGAATTTATTCTTTAGCTCCTTCAATTTTCTCCATTCTCTTTGGCATTCTGAAGCCAGTGATGACTTCCAGAACTTTGTCTAAAGTTGAGGTTTTTGGATCAAACTCTCATGTTTGGAAAGACGTGATCTCTCACCATATTTCACCAGCCCAACTTCCTCTCAAATACGGTGGAACACAGGATAAACTTCTTTTTACTCATTCGAAAGAACCAACTCAATAACCGGAAAGAAAACACTTAATATTTAAAATTGTCCAATGACATTTCGTAGTAAATCTACATATTTCATATCTTTTAATAAGTATTTTATTCATTATGACTATGATTTTCCAAAATGTTCTTTAAAGAATTTGTGTTGTAAATAAATTTTAACTCCTCACTAAATTTTATTATAAATTATAAATAACCATTTAACATCGTTGTTAAACAATAACAAACTTTGCTATGATTTATGTAATGTATAACTTTTAATGTTAGAATCACATGCCGTTTCGTTATTTTCATTTGCCTAATTAATTTCTATTAGGTATGTAAATAAGTAACGTATTTTTTGTATGATGTATTTAAACATTCCATTAAACGATAAAATTACGACACGTGTGTAAATTTTAAAATACATACTGTATTTGTATATTACGTAAAACGCAATAAAATCATAATTTTTATATTGATTCGAACATTTTTAATTTGTACAGAAGATTATTAAAAATTTTATTCAAAAATAGGTAGAAATGTTCTTGAATTCATGAAAATTATGATAACCCACACCACTAACTAATTGTTGTTGAACTCAACGTCGTCACCATTGTCTCTTTATTGATCGTCGAAGATTCCGAGTTTCTAAATTGGGATAGCACAATTGCAAAGCTGATAACTGGATTCAACATCTAAAATTCATACATTGAAAAATGTGATTATTATAACAATCTATTTAATTGAACAGTAAAAGAATAAAAAATTTACTGAAAAAATAAGGCGTCTGTTAACATTACAAAATCCACCAGCATTTAATATGAATTCTCTTTTGTTTCTTTTGAGATCTTGCAAATATTTAAGGGATTCATTCATTGAATATCCCTTTTGGGACACCTTTTCACTAAAGTGTGCATCTTTTTTCACTGTTGTTCGTATTCGCATGTCGAAGCTGTCCGCAATTCTTTTAAACTTCAAAAACCATTATGATCAAATACATGTACCAATTTATTACATTTTTAAACAAACCATCTAACTAAATAAACTTAAATATTAGCAATTAAATATTAATACTCGTTAAACAACTTTAATTTTTAAATATGGATTACCGCTTGCTCCATTTCCTCACCACATTCAATAACAGTAAAAAGTCTCAAGAACACCACAAATGTTGCAGAGAGAATTGCAATTACCTCAGAATTGCCATTTAACATAGATTGAACGGGATGAAAAATTGCATAGAAAGCCCCCACGCCAAGAGTGCTCACAATGAAGAAAATAGCATTGATAACAAAAAGAACAGTAGTGGAAATGAAGAAGAAGAGAAACATACTAAAAATTGAATTTAACTTGCTGTGCAAATCTCTCAATTTCTCATAACAATCAATGACGACTTCTAAAGTATTTTGTTCAATAAAAAACATTTGATTTGTCGAGAAAGTTTTCACATTATTTGAAAGAATTTGAATTCTAGGATTTAAAGGATTGATTTTGCTCTTGATGTTTTTACAATAAATTTTAAATTGTCCTTGAACAACTTTAACTCTTTGAGTTATTCCTTGGGAAAACATGCAAAGAAGAAAAATAAGAATAAATAGAGCTAAATTACCAATTAGAAGTCCAAATTGAAGGATATAAAGTAAAATATCTTTGCTTTGAAATATCCTAAAACCAAATAGTTTATAAGTGCTGACTCCTTTATTTTCCAAATAAATATGATTCAAAAGTGTTTTTTCAGCGAAATTAGCCATTCCTACTATATCCGTTGTAAGTGCAAATAAAAAAGAAATTAAATTGACTAAATTTTTAATCGTGAATATATTTGAATAAACAGGGACTTTAAATGATGTGTCAAGAATTTGAATCAAATGTAAAAATTTGCATATCCGTATTGGAATTAAAATGGTGAAAATGGGAATAGTCACAGTTTTAATTATAAAGAGGCAAGAAGCGACGATTCCAAGTGAAAGAAATTCTGTGGGTCCTAATGAAAATTCTCCAGTACTGCATGTTATCAATTGCACTGTTGAAATTTTGATGTCGAGAGAAAGTAGTTCGTTGAAAAGCATAAGAAATATTGAATAAAAAAAGGCAACTGAGAGATAAGAAACTGATTTTTTGGTTAAAGTCCCTCTCAATATGTGAAATATTGGGACGGGAAAAACTCCAATAATTTTTGCTATTAACAGAAATGGTCTGCATGCCGAAATAAGAGTAATTCTTAAACAACCCATTATACATTAATTTATTAACAAGAACGGCCTTTAATTTTTGAAGTCTTAAAATTACCCAACGAACATTAAAAATGGGCCAAAAATTGAAATAAAATATTCCTTTTATGGATTCTGATGTACGCCATAAGAAATGATCTTCAAAGCTTAACCATTCGCTAATGTTTATTCTTAACAAATATGTAATATGCAATTATAAAGAAAGTTATTAATTTTTAATTTATTTAATTTCTTAAGTGGAGGCTTGAAACTCAAAGCAAACAATGAGTTCGAAAATTTAATTTAATTCCATTATGGAGTTACGAAGAACGAGTGATGAGAGCGATAAAGATTAAATAATGCTTATATTTTTAATATCCAGTTAGGAACATTTTTGCGAACAATTATATAACAATACATTTTTCATTTTGCATACGCATATTAGTACATGTATAGGTTAATATGTAATTCATAATTTTTGTGATACATTGGACATTTTTTAAACACGATTCGACTTATCTTCGGTCATCGACTTTGACTCGACAACCGAACCAGAATTATTTGGGGCATTAATGAACAATTTTTACCACCATCTTTCCTCAGTTTAAAATACCACCAGCTTCCTAAATATTTTCACAGGGGGAAAGATCCGATAATTCTCTAGACGCAGGGTTTAGACTGTTGTTCAGGAAACAATTGAATTTTGTCACAAATTGAAAATCGTTTCTCAAATTATAATTTATCAATAAAAACATAAAGTTTGAATTGATGTTTTGATATCAGTAAATTCGTGGAAATCCTTGTAAAAGTATCTTGAAATGAAGAAGGCTCAAGTGTCTCCTCTCAAGAAAGAAGAAACAAAGGAAAAGAAAAAGCCCCCTGAGAAAGACAAAGTTCAAAATAAGAAGAAAACGAAGGAAAAGGTCGAAGAGGAATCTTTGACCAAATCTCCAAATAAATCTGTCGCATTTAGTCCAAAGTCTTCCAAACCGTCTCCAAGCACGTCAAAGAAAAAAGCCGAGACTTCTCAACCTTCAAATGATCCAAAGGGGGAAACTAATTTATCAGTACCGAGTCACTTTGTTAACAAAAGTCATCCTGGAGATCCGAAGTCCAAATCAAAAGCTGTTAGTTTCGTCGTTCCGCCAAAAAGTTCGATGAAGAAAACAAATACGGCACCAAAGTTGACAAAACCTCCAAATGAACCCAAGAATCAAAAGTCGAACATTATTAAAAAGCCTTTTATAGTCGATCTATTTAAGAACACCAAATCTAACAAGCTTGAGACTCTTTTTATGACTGAGAATCCTGACATGGAGACGGATGACGAAGGATACGACATTGACTTCGGAAGAAATGATTCATTTTCCTTTCCAGTTAATGAATCGGCTACAAGACTTTACACCAACGTTCCTGCTCATGTTGGAAAAAATCGAGGGATCATGGCAGATCTTGGAATAGAAATAGAAACCGATCCTTCAGTTATGAGTACTACTCCCGAAGAAACGGAGAACGAAACGACCACTCAAACAGAAGAAGATTCAGCACCCATTGATCTTGTTGAGCTTAAGATAATGGAAGGTTTGACTACATGATGATGCCATTGAATCTTTATATCTCAAAGGAGCTTGATAAAATATTCTAACAATTTAATTAAAAATTTAGTGATGAAAGAAGATGAGCAATTATCTGAACACTCAACGTCATCAGGTGAATTACTTCCTGTATTCACCGAGGGTGATTTTGTTTTTAGAAACCAAGAAGGCGAAGACCCAGATTTAATGTTCAATGTAGCCAGGAAAAGAAAGGCAATTATGAAGAAAGTTCCAAAATATCATATTGCTCCCAACGTCGTATCAACACAAGTTCATGTCTTTCATAAGATTGCAGTTTTGTTTGAATTTCTCAGCGTCATTCTGAGCATAACCATTATCTTTTTAATCACTTATCAAGCATTTTTTTCAAATTATTTAAATCGCGTTTTTTCAATTGCATGCCTTGTTGCAATTATTCTTTATATTGTCGACATATTTTTTCGATTATGTGTTGAGTACTGGAGACATTTCACCAAAGCCGATTATTTGATATTTTGGTTACATTACCCAATTAATCAATTTTTCCTTGATGTTTTCGTTTTAATTCCGCTGGATGCCATCGTCCGGTTAATATTAACTGAAAAGTTATTTGAAAATGAATCAATTGCAAATTACGTCAATTTAATTAACAAGCCATTCATTCTTTATCGAGTCGCACTCTTTTTTGGTAATCTTTCGAGATTATTGTATCTTTTCATATCTATGTATTATATTCTCAATATTAAAAAAATAATTAATCAAAATAAACCTTAATTTATTATTTTCAGAACATCTTAATACAGAGCGGAAAGGGAATCGTCAGCTAATTTTTCTTCTCAGTTTTTCTATAATTTATATGACTTTTGTTCATGTGTATGCATGTATCTGCATTTGTCTTACATTTCTGGTAAACTTGTGTTTTCTTATTCTTTCATCTTATAAATATAAATTTTTTATTCTTTTACATTATTATTGTCTTAATAAAATGAATTGTTTCTCTTTTGTTTCAGACTCCCAATCATATAATGCTTCAACAACATATGAAGCATATTAGAGACTCTTGGCTTTATCACGCTGCTGGTGAATTTCCACATTATCCTCAAGAATCTTCATCAGTTTATGTCCTTGCATTATAGTAATATTCTAAGAATATTTTTTTAACTTTAATCTTTCGACATTTCTCTTATATTCGAGTCAATATAATAGTTTTATCATAAATATGTTTTCTTTATAAATTATAGCTATTCAACTACAACAATAACAACTGTTGGGTAACGAAATGCCTTTCATTGCAAATATTATTTTATAAACAATATTAATTTTATCAATCGATCTAACTAAAACTAAACCCATATTAAATATAATTATATTTTATATATTCAATACATTTATTATAAAGAATATCAATTTTTATATTATCATATATTTTTTAATTAATTTAGGTATGGAGATATGACTCCAGTCACCGAAGGCGAAATGGTTTTCGCAAGTTTGGCTATGTTGGTTGGAGCCATTTATCTATCGGGATATTTTTCATCTAATTTAACTAACTTTATTCTTCAATATGATGTTATACGTCACGATCTTTACCATAGAGTTGACGCCATTAACGAACATTTGGTATTAAACATTTTATATGAAATGGAATAAAACGAAATATATTGAAAATGCCATAATTATTTTTTTCTATTTAGCAAGAGATCGGAGCAATTAACATTTTCCGATTGAAAGTTGCCCAATACTATCGCTTTTTATGGAATTATCGACAAGGAGTATACGAAGTTCAGATTATCTCGAATTTACCCAAGTCGATTCTTGAAGATATCAAGTATGATATTTGTCTCGAAATGTTTGAAGTGGCGCCTTTGTTTCGTGGGCTCGAAGAAACTTTTCTTCGAGCAGTGGCTCAAATTTCTGATGTCATTCTTCTTGGAAAAGATTTCATGTAAACCAAATCATTTATGTTATTGAATTACATACATACATTTAATAATTGATTATACTACTTTAGTTGTACTTTAGTATTACATACAGGTAGTATGTAATTATTCAATTGTTTTTTGTTTTGTGTACTAAAGAGTTATACTACACTTAACAGATTGTGTCAAGAAGGAGACTACGCGGATCAAATGTTTTATCTCATTCAAGGTGAAGTTGCTGTGAGGTCCAAGTTTAACAAAAACAAAATAGCGGCAATTCTTCGTCCTGGATGCATTTTTGGAGAAACAAATCTTTTGTTCTCGATTCCTTATTCAACTAATATTGAAACTCAGCTTGCTTGTCAATTTTTAAGGATTAAAAAAGAAGATTTCTTAAATGTTTTCCGATCGTTTCCTTCTGTTCTTGAACAATTCCGCTATCGTGTGAATGTAAGAAACAACTTTTATTAGTCGTATAAACAAAATGTATTATATTTTTCTACTACTATTATATTACATTTAAATATATTAAAGTTACATGCATTTGTCTAATGGTGTTATTTTTTCATTTATTTGTTGATTTAGATGAGAAAGGAAGGAATGTATGATTATTATGAGATGGTTGGAAAAGATCCGATATTTTGGGTTCAAGCAAAAGAACCAACTACTCAAATTCAACAAGCCATGTTCAAGTCATTTAGATTTTTTATGGAAATGAGATGGTAAATTCCCTATTTTAACATTCCAAATTTATCTATAGATGTGTAATTGAATCCTTTTGAATCATATCATTTTATCCTTTTGAATTGTAAACAAACAAATATTTATCAAAATAGGAATAGAACGTTCAGCAATCCTCTCGCTTCAACTGATGTCCTGTTGGATTTTAAGGAAGTTGGAATCATTGAAATGCCATGTAAAATTCCAAATATTCGAAAGGTAATTCCATAACCCTTAACTTTATTTAGAGAATAAGTACTTTGTATTATCTCATTATTTTCATTGTTAAAAGAGTTGTATATTTATTTTATGACAATGTTTCAAAATTTAAATTCCAGCAACATTCATTGGCTTATGTGAATTGCCAAATGCCTCCTATTTGTGCAACACAAGATGCTTTTGTGTATTATTGGACTCGGGTGATTATCCTCATTTCAGTATTTTTATTTGTACTTGAACCTTACTGTCTCGCTTTCAATACAAATCATCATGGATATCTATACTACACATGTCTGTATTTTGATTTCAAAAGATCCCCTCTCATAATTAACATTATCTACATTATCTACGCAATTGATCTACTTGTCGAAATCTATGCAACACTTCCCCTTACCGGTAAATTTTATTTAAATGTATAAAACTTCTTTTAACTAAATATTATTCTACATTATCTTTTCTGTATTAGGAATTTACTTCAAATTTCGGGATGGTATAAAGATTGTTACTTCTCGGGCTATGTTTTGGCTTGACATTCTCCCAATCATTCCTTTTGATTATTTCATTGCTTATCGAACCAAAAGTCCTTATTTAATGATTCCTATTTTCATGAGGGGAATTAAAACCTGGAAAGTATGATTGATATAAAGAAATGTCGGTTGGGGTAACCATGTTGGGACAAAAACCGGGCACATGTGCCCAAAAACGGGCACATTGAACCCAAAAAGAGGCACATGTGCCATAAATATGGCACATTGAACCCCAAAAAGGGCATATTGGACCCTAAAAATGTGCCACATAAGGGGGCACATGTTAGAAATCGGGCACACAAACCCAAAATGGGCACATTGAACCCTATAACGGGCACATGTGCCTTGAAAAATGGTAAAATGAGCCAAGAAAGGGCCCATATAAGGGCACATTAAAAATATCGAAAAAAGCATTAAAATTCATTTAATATTAACAATAAGCTTGAACAATATCACTTATCTAGCCTAAGCTAACCTTGCTCATCTGAATACACGTTGGTTGAAATAGAGTATACCAAAGGTGGTGTGGCTTACAACTAATCAAGTCCTTTTGTAATTTCCCTCAATTTGTAAGACCAAAATGGTCGAAACATAGAAAATGCCACGTTTAAATTTAATTATTAGTTAAAACAGTTTAATCTTGTTTGGGTTCAATGCGCCCTTATGTGGGCACATTTACCTACTTCGGGCCCAAGAGCCCATGTGCCCGTTTTTTGTCCCAACATGGTTACCCCGACCAGAAATGTCAAATAATTTCTTTGCTTTTAGAATCCGATAATAAACAAAAATTTTTTAAAGCTTTTTAGATATTTTGTGTACATGGAAAACACTGCTCCACATCATCTCATTGTTATAAGGCTAATGCAAACAATGTTATTTTTCTTAATCGTGATTCATGTTGTTGCTTGCTTATTATTCCAATTGGCCTGCCCACTTGTTAATGACGGGTAATTAATTAATGTTATATTCTATTATTTATATAATATGTTATACAATGATATACCTGTATTTTGAAATTATTTCATTCTTGAATTCATACACACGATGTTTTAATTTTTATTTGTTATAGAAAACTTTTTTACAAGCATGAATGCCACCGAGACATATGGCTTAGAACTTATGAGGTTAACTTTGTAAAAGACCACGATGTGGTTCAAACCGCTCTTTATTGGCAATTGTATTATTCTGTGCAAACTCTTATAAAAAACATGCCATATTTGATATCAATTCATTATGCAACTGCAACGCTTTCAAGTACTGGTTTCGGAGATTTCCACCCTCAAAGTCATGTTGAAATGACTGTCAATATTGTTTTACAATTAATTGTATTTTTTTACATGGGATATGTGACTTCAATTCTCACTTCAGCTTTAGCTTGCAAAGTTCGACAAAAGTAAGCTTTATTATAAGTAAACTTCTTACCTAATTATCTATCATTAAATTGATTTATATAGATATGATACATGGCAAATACTTAATTGTACTTTCAGGCTGGAACTTCAACAGCGATTAGTAAAGATTAAACAGTTTATGAAGTTTGCTGGTTTGCCGCGTCTTCTAAGATTCGAAGTCATTGAATTTTTTCATCTTCAAGCTCAGATAAGGAAAAATGTGACTTTACCAAGAGGAACAACTCATTTAATGTTTGATGCTCCGCCTGTTTTCCAAGAAGATGCTCTTCATACGGAATTTTGGAAAATTTTTGACGGAGTTCCAATTATTTCAGTAATATTGCTAATAATTTATTTTAATGAGATTAGTAGGCAAATACATTTTATTAATTCAACACCCTTTTCATCTTCTGAATCTAATAATTAGAAAATGGATCCGAAATTAGTAATCCGATTGGGGAAACATTTAAAACGGTATTTGTTATCACCTGGAGTGATTGTGGTGAAAAGGGGGGATGTCGCTCGACAAATGTACATCATTGTTCAAGGATCCGTTGAGGTATTAATTTATTAATAAAATTATTTACCACACATTTTATTTATCCAAATTATTTTAATTTTTCAAGCTTCTGAGAAAAGATATGAAAACGAGGAAATCAGTTTTAGAGAAATATGCTCACTTTGGATCTCGTGATTTGCTATTTGGAGAGCCAAGTCCTTGTTTCGTCCGAACGCTTTCACATTGCATTTTCTTCATTGTTGACTTTGACGATTTTAATGATGTGATTCAATTTGAAATGGATCTTGATATCTTCGAAGACATTGTCAGAAAGGAACGTGTAATGAAATATTTTAAGTCAATGGAATTAAAATTATTAATTATATATTATTATGCGAGATAATTTTTTATATTAATGATTTAAATATCTGTATATATTAGTCTTAATTTATAATGTTGTTATTAAGGATCGGATTGCCGATAAGATTGAACATAAAATCCAAGATTACGCTGAAAAAAGAAAACTCTCAAAAAATCAAGATAAAACGTCCCGTGGAGGATGGCCTCCTTCTGGAGTTATAGATAGTTTTGAATTTTTCCCCAAAGACAAGAATCAATCAATCATGAGATATTCATTCAAAGAATTTACAGATGATTGGAATAAAGCGCCAAAATGGACAAGAATATTTAAGTAAGACTTAATGAATATTAACACGTTCTAATTAATATTTCTACTATTAGATATTTCCTATTCAACATGTCAATTAATCCGGATGGAGATTTTGCCTCTCTTTGGAGTTGTGTAATGAGTTGTGTGAGCATCCTTATCCTGTTACTCATTTTTATGGAAACTTTCAACAACATTCGATTTTTCTCCTTTCAAGTTGTTCAGCTCATTTTAGACGTTTTCCTCATGATGGACATGTAATTAAAAAAACTTATTTAACTTATTACTATTATTTTTTATCTTTATATAATATATTGAATCAATAATTTTATTTTATTCAAATTTAGATTCCTTAAGTTTCATTGGGCTTATTACACAGCCGATGGAGTAAAAATTTCTCATCCGGTGAAAACTGCAATTCATTACATGTTTGAAGGAGTTTTCTTCTTTGAAATTCTCATTATTTTTTATTCTGAAATATCTCTATTCCTCACTGGATATACAAATCTTACTGGTGATGGGCGCGGAACATATTGGCATACAAAACTCAAATGGACCAGACTTGTTTTGATTTTAAGGACTCCAACCATGTTTAGAATCATTCACAATATATTTGTTGCAAGAAGCATGATTTTGTAATTTTGAAAAATTGTAATATTTTTGAATTTCCTATAATTAAAATATTATTTCTTAGACTTTGCCTCTACGCTTCTTTGACTGTTGTCCTTTGTTCCTTCATGGCCGCTATTGCAATGTATTATGCATGTCCTTTTTCATCTTTTGAATGGTCTGCTGGAGATGATCAGCTTCTTCCTTATTGTTTAGCAAATTCATGGATTGGAACTAAATGTACCTATGTACAATAAGTAATTTGATTGATTGATTGAACATTTTAATCAAATATTAAACTTTTTAGATGATGTAAATGAGCTGAAAGGATATGGTGAACGTTGGATTGCTGGAAATTATTATGCAAGTCAAGTCATCCTTGTGAGGTATTTTAATGCAATTACTTAAATTATTATAAATTAGCCTATATGTATCGACTATGAAATTTAAAATCGAAATTCGTTTTTTTAGTGGATTTGGGGATATGTTTTTCCTTGGCCCTACAGAAATTGTTTTAGTATTCTTCATGATGGTCTTCGGTAAGATCTTTTAGTCTCTTTATATGTATTTCATTTGATCAAGTGGCAATTTTATATTCCATACATAAAATTACTTGACTTATATTTTTATATTATTTATTAGGACTCATCATAACCCGATTAATTATCGCTGACTTAACTGTTAGTAAAAATTTTATCTAAATATTAAATAGTTCATTTAGGTATAAATAGTTATAATTTATCATACTTTTTTATTGTATCAAATTTTTAAAGGCTGCTGAAGTTGACACGGATGAAATTCGAGCAAGATTTGTTGAGAATTACACAACATTGAAACTCATTCTGAAATCTGAAAATGTTAGCTATAAGATCAGAACGTAAGCTAAATAGTATTCTATATATTAATTTTATACTACCAACCTCAACAATGGTATGTGAGTCCTTTTTAAAAAGTGCAATAAAAATGTTTAGACAAGTTGACGATTATTTGACAAATGAGTGGGAAGAAACGAAAGGTTTATTACCATCAGAACTCTTTGCTGAAGTGAATTCGAATCTTGAAAATGAAATTTACAAAGCGATTAGAGGGGATATTTTAAGTCAAGTAATACATATTTATTCTTACCAATCAAAAAGCGGCTACTGATATAATGTATCTTATGCACTTCATAATAAAATCAAATCATTATCATTCATTGATTATCAATTTTATTTCAGGTTCCTCTTTTCAAAGAATTCTCTTATAACATCCTACGGACTTTGAATTATTTGCTCATTAAACTTCATTTTGTGAGAGGTGAAAGGATTTGCCGGTATGGGGATATAATGGGAGAAATGTATGTGATTTCTAGAGGAGTCGTTGCAATTATGGATTCAAAACTTAAGTTTGTCGTGAACTTAAAGAGAAAAGAGTAATTGAATTTGCATCTTAAAAATTCAGAGCTAAAAATCAATAGCATAATACCTAGTATTAATGGTTTGGTATTTAGATTTTAACTCTTAACTTTTCATTTTCTAGATCATTTGGTGAAGCAACTTTGATATCCGGAAAACCAAGAGGGTTCAATGCCATTGCATCTACAAATGTGGAACTTTTACTTTTAACTAAAAAGAGCCTTGACACGCTTCTTGAACGTTTTCCAATCATCAAGAAAAATCTCCTAGTCAAGTTGGATGATAAGGGCAATGATCTTTTCCAAAGGAAAATTCTCCATGAAAAAGATATAATGCTTTAATGATTTACAATTTAATACTTTGTTAATTTATTATTAAGTTACTTAACTAGTATTATCATATAGTAAAGATCTATGATTAAATTGTTTATTTTGTTCATGGGATAATTTTAAACTGAAAATTTACAGCACCAAGAAAATAATTATTCTCTTGAAGATCACGAGGCAAAAATCATTGACAATATTAAACGAACAGAATGCCTTCGACATTACATTGATTGTAGAAGTGACAATATCGAAGATGAATTGGACGATAAAGACATTGAATCTTTGAGAACATCACAAGAGAAGACAGGATCGTCCAGAAATTGGATTTTAAGAAATATTATTGGAACTGGAAGCGAAGACAAAAACTTGCCATTCATTTATTTTGCTCGAAAAAAACCACCAAAGAAAAGGTAATATTTAGTTTTGATTTGCAAATACATATTAGGTAGATTATTTATATCCTTATGCATGCAGGTAAATGATATTCTTATTATGTCTTATAATAACATTTTATTTACCCTATGTAAATTTGCATAAGCTATTACTATTTATTACTTAAATAAATATTATAATATTTTGATATTTCTTCAGAAAGAAAGGAATAAAAGTTCGAAAAGAATCTAGAAGGGAAACTCTTGTTGATGACGAAAGGAAAACATGGAGCAAATTTTCAATTCTTCTTCATCCGAATTGTACTTTTTATCAAATCCTGGATTCAATCGTTGTCTGGCTTTGCCTTTTTACTCCCGCAATTGCATTTTTTATAGTCACTTTTTCTCGCGACTTTAATTTTCAAGGATATAAAAATCCCTTTTCAAAGAATTTTCCTTATTTTTCAAATTCTCTTGAAATTATTATTCTTCTCCATTTACTTTTACA
This sequence comes from Neelides folsomi, assembly GCA_034687125.1. Taxonomy (NCBI): domain Eukaryota; kingdom Metazoa; phylum Arthropoda; class Collembola; order Neelipleona; family Neelidae; genus Neelides; species Neelides folsomi. The sequence continues at coordinate 52,036 of JAQGBZ010000268.1, read as the reverse complement.
ATTTATAACTGCTTATCAAACACCCGATGGCGAATATTGCAAGAATTTTAGAAAAATTGTGATCAGGTTAGTAAAATAATTCATTACTTTAATCAATGTAATTACTTATTTATATATTAAAATGTCTACTACTCTATTTCTAAATTAAGGATCGAATTATATGTAATTACAGATACTTGACCTCCTATTTTATTCTTGACTTTTTGGCCATTATTCCAATACAATTTATTGCACTGAATAATTTAATTGGGAATATTGCTGAATCACATGTGAAATATTTTCTCTTACTAAAATTTTTACGATTGGTGAGTTAATTACAAAATGTACTCTACATAGCTTAGGTATTGAAATTTTTTATCAATTATGTAAATCCTCTTGTACAAAATATTAACCTAACCTAATCTTATGTTGCATAATATAATTTATGCCAAAAATATTCTATAGGCGAGATTTTATAATGATAAACTCTCAAAGAAAGACGACATTCATATTTCAAACTTTCGATCAAAATTTACAATTTCTATTACCACGTTTTTTCTCTTGGCTCACATCCTTGCCTGTTCCTATTTCATTATTGCTCCTTGTAAAAGGAAAAAAATAGAAAATGTCACTGAAGAAATTTTATGTCTTAACGATACATGGACTCACGAGTGTATGTTTTTAAATATTTTTATTTAATAAATATGATAATCATTGTGAAATTGTTGTGAGGTTTTTTAATCAATCAACCACATTAATTAAATGTTTATTTTAATGTTTTCCTGATCATTTTAAATAGGGAGAATGGGAAATATAGATCGTGTCAAAAAGGATGGAGAACTTATGTTTTATTGGAGATTTTATATTCGAGCAATCTATTGGGTTATTACAACCATAAGCACAACTGGTTTTGGAGAAATTGTAAATGATATTTTAAACTAAATTATTTTCTAATTTTTATCAAAATTACCTATATGCTAAATTATGATTTGAAATAAGATTTATTTCGTGCTAACACATTTCATTTATATCATTTTATGAAAATCTTCATTATATTCAGAATGCTGTAAATACACGTGAAATGGCATTAACAATTGTTTGTATCTTCTTTGGTGCTTTTATCCTCTCCATTATTCTGTCGGATTTCGTCTCTGGATTTGCTTCTTTGTCTAAATACTACAATGAATACTTTTATCAAGTGGAACAGTTAATTGTAATTATATTAGAAGCATTGTAATTTTTGTTTAATACCAATAATTATTTCATTTTTACTTACTGGCAAGTTTATAAATTCCTGGCACACCGCGCCAACTCTTTTAAAATAGGAGCAGAATTTTGTACGTTTGATTTATATTAAACGTTTTAAAAATCCTTGGAGTAATTTAGAAATTCAATATTCCAAAATGCTGTTTCTTTTTAAATGTTATGGCGCGGTGTGCCAGGAATTTGTAAACTGACCAGTACTATATATTTTATTATTCAAGATTCATCTCCAAAATATCGGCGTTTCCAGAAAAAGTCACGAACTTGTTTTATTTTGGTTCATATACTTTTGGAAAAAAAGTAGAGGGAAAAAATATCAACAGGTTTTCCTATGTCTTCCCCGCGTGATTCAAATATCCGTTCGTCATGCGTTATTTGGATCAACAATTGAAAAGGTTAATTACTTACTATTAAATCACTACTTTAGTAGATTATTTTAAATCATAACAAATATAGGTAGTGATTGACATTTTTTGTTAGGTCAAATTGTTCAAAGGAACTGAAGATAAATCATTTTATCGGAACCTTGCTGGAAAACTCCGTCATGAAATTTACTTTCCCGGGGTGAACATTGTGAACCATGGGGAAGTGGGAAGTAATCTGTACATTGTGTACAAAGGAAACATCTGCAGCTACACAATGGTCGATGGAGTGATGCTTCACAAGAAGATGTTGAAACCCGGCGACTCTTTCGGCTACGGCTCAATTTTCTTCTACGACAAACCTTATTCAAGAACATTCCGGGCCGAGACATTTGTTGAAGTCCTCATGTTGAACCAGAACGAGCTGAAAGATTTGCTTGAGCATTACGATGAATTTGAAATGTTTTGTCAGATCAACATTTTATCCAAATATTCTTCTATTGATTACTCAAGAACTATTTTCCTTCCTTATCGACCAAAGAAGGATATCTATGATGTGGACTTGCCACTCTATCGCCGTCAAAGAGAACAAGAACGACAGAACAGGGAAAATTTGAATACTGAGAAAAAGAATAAACAGATGGATGTAGAAGAAAAACACAAAAAGAAAAAGAAATACTCAAACAAATCGAGTAAAAATGTTGATTTTATCAATAAACATCAACATAAAAGGAATGCTCGAAGCCGAAAAAGTCATTATGGTTCACTGTTTTAATTTCATAAAATAAAGTGTTTTCTTTATTTTAAAAAAATCATTTTTATAATTATGTCAAATTTTTATTATAAATGTTTATTCTCAAATATTTAACCACTCGTATAAAAACCAAAACCACAATTAGTGTAAAAAATTATTTTTTTCGTGATGATCATTTCTTCTTCAACAATATCTTTTAGTTGCACAAATAAATTTTCACAAATATGTTAAAATAAATGTAGATAATAAAAGTTTAACAATCAAAATCTTAATTAATTATATAAGATTTGTTAAAAATCTTAGCGAAAACATCTGGGATCAATGACTGATGATACGAATCCGAGATTGGGAGCATTAATGAGCAATCTCTACCCCCATCTTTTCACAGTAAAAATGTCATTAGTTCCTAAATATTTTCCCAGGGGGTACACTGGGTAATATTCTATTCTTTCACCTAACTATCATTAGATCATTACATCAAAGGTTTTAGATTGTTCATATTTAAACGTTCCAAATCTAATCCCAACTTTTATGGTACATGTTAACATGTTTATTATAAAATTATAACGTTTAGTCAGCCATATTAAATAATTAAAATTTCATCTACCGTTTAATCAATAATAATAATGAATACAATATATTCAAATGCTGAAATACATAAACAAATTATTTATACATACATTTAAATATTTTTTTCCTTGTATAATCGATGAGTCAGTTATGATTATTATGATGTTTATCAGTCCGATTGTGCACAGCGAATACAGTTCATTCAGTTTGGAATTTTCTTTGGAGTTTGGGGATCATATCATTCGAAAAGAATTCCAGACATTAAAAGTTGCTTATTTATGCATCACTTATATTAACATCATTAATAAGCCTTTCGAGGATCATTAATAATGTAACCAAACTTATTTGTTACACGTTGGTACATACCTAAATGGCATATGTAAATATAATACATAGGTATTATGATAAACAAAAAATACTAAATGTGTAAATTATAAGAAGTGTATATGAAAAAATAAATGTCGACTGCAAAAATTTCGTTTTTCTCTCATCAAAATAGCCCTGCCCTAAATAAAAACTAATATCAATGAATGAATATGCGACTTTTAAAAGCTTAAATTCTAGCTAATCATCCAATATATGATAAGATAAGCTATTTAGCTTTCATTGGATATTAAATATAATTGGCTTAATTCATCATCAAATGAATCATATGATACATGCTAGACCAAACCATTTGAGCGAAAACTCATATGACTATAATTTGCACAGTGTATCATTACTTCACTACTAAATTGCAAAATATATTTTCTGATTAATAAAGTTCAAGAAATCAATTAGTTCAATCATACCGAGGAGTGTAATGTGACTCATTAAACATGAGTATTGACAAGTTTAAAATCAACATATTGAATCAAAAAGTTGATTACAGGCCAGAAGAAGAAATTTATGGAATTGTTACATTATTCAATAAAGATCCCTTCCAAATTCAAGGTTTAAAAACTATTCACTTTTAATTTAAAAACTTTCATTTTTATACTTACAGAAGAGCTATAATACTTACTTAATGTTAGTATATTTAAAAATGGATTAATATTTCAGAATTGCAAATCAAATTCCGAGGGGAAACAAAAGTGAGGATCACTGAAAAACGTGAAGTTCCAAATGGGAAAGGGGTTTTGGGAAAATTGCGAAGTTCATTCCGAAGCAGAAGAAAACATAATGACATTTTAGAAGATGAGTTTAATTTTCAAATCCCGTTGTTTAGTTTCCACCCTCAAGAATCAACGAGCATTGAAGGTCACACGACGATTATTTATGAGTTCAGATCCAATTTGAGGATTCCTCCATGTCCAACGGGGAGTCTCGGCGGGTCAATAAGTGGAAATTGTGGTTCATCAGCATATTGGATTGAAGCGAGGGTCATTATTAATGGAGGAAATACGATATCGGATAAATATCCCTTGTCAATTCATCCGCATGTCTCTCTCCGATATTTTCCTGATTCGCTCCGACCAGGATTCCTCAGCTCTTACAAAAAGGGAGGATTTCTCTCAAGAATTTTATCAGGGAAAATTGGATTTTGTGTTCGACTTCCCAAGAGAGGTTTCCATCCTGGTGATTATGTTGACTTTACTGCTGAGATCAACAGTTCTCATCTTTCCGTCATAAACCTCTTTGAAATTAAAATAATACGGGTAATTAAATTATTCTTTCTTTTGATAGATTTTAATGAATGAACTTAGAAATTAAAGCTTTGGGGGAATTTTTTGATCATAGAACGCGAAATTTCGAGCTAAAGGGAGATTCCAAGAAGAAAATGTTATTGTGGCCAGCTCAAGAGCACCGAAATTGAAAGACGGGAAGAGAAAATATTGGCAAGGATGTGAAAATAATGAAAATGCGTTAATGGTTCCCTTTGATGCTTCACCTTCTTCACTATTGGACGACGAATCTGATCTCATTCATTGCCAATACAAATTAATGGTACTTAAACTAATCCAAGATAAAATTGTATTTAATGATTAAAAAAATTGAATTATGCAATTGAATTAAAAATATTATTAGGATTAGGATAGGTAGTATAAAAATTATAGATTAAATTGCTTATCCCGAATCCTTAATTATTGTTCCTCACATTGACTTTTTTGAATTTCAGGTTGAAATGAGGATTCTTGGAGATTCAGAAGTACTGAGTGACTCAACATATATTTTTATTGGAAATTCTTAAATTTTAAACTCCTAAAAATTGTTATCTCTATATAATAAAATAACCGTGTCTGCCAGGAGTTCACCGACTTTTAGAGAAAACTGCTCAATCGAGGGCTCAATTCTAAATGCCAATCTAACGGGAATATACCCTTATAAAAATGACGGGTCCTTTTTTTAATAAAAATGTTTCGTTAATTAATTAACGCCGAATAATCATTATTTAAGTTCCCCGCTACCCCATTTAAATTTATTTTTAAAAAAGGGCCAGTTTGTTTATTTTTTCATTTCCAAGTATTTTAATAATTTTTATTAATATTTCCACGCTTCTCTCAAGGCATTCTTTATTGAATTAAATAATTGAATTAAATATTTTAAAAATATATTTGTGTCCGGCTCCTGGCCCAAAATGTGCCCGGGGATCATAGCTGGGCTAAAGTCCCATTCGGAATCAGACCGGGCAGGAACACTGGAACGAAATCGGAACATGATCGGAACAAGACCGGACAGTAAGGTAAAAAATCGGAATCGTACAGGAGCGGATCGTTCCTGTCCATTCCGACCTTCTGTTTCCGACCCACAGAGGGCTTACCAATAAACCTAACCAATAATTTAATAATTCTGCACATTTTTCCGTGACAATTTTAGCGTTTTAAATCATCATTACAAAACTCATTACAAACTTATAATCTCAAAATCTTGTTACAAATTTTAATCCACTCTTAATCGCTGTAAAGACTTTGTTCAAAGAGATCATATATTTTACAATAATATAATATAACACATAAATTATCGTAAGTATTAATTGATTAAATTAATATATTTAATCATAATTAAGTATTATTTTAAACGTATTGTGAATCAATTTTTTTCCTAGATTTTGATGTTGAAGTATAAAGGGTGGCCCAGCGTTAATTGATTTTTGATTCTATATAACTTTAATTTTTTAAAGGAATTTTCTCAAAGATCATCAATATATGCTCTCTTACCATACCCAACCTAAGCTATCTTATTACCAGGTGACACACTACTCACATCTATACTGAACATTACGAAGATAGGAATACTGAATATTATTAAAAACAGCGTTTTGCATTTTCTGGAACTACTCTTCAAATAAGCTTTGAGTTATTGAAAATTCCTTATTATTTGAAGTAAGTGTTTAAACAATGAAAACTCTAAATTAAATTAAAAAAGTTGGGACCATTATCAAACTATTGTAATTACGATATTGAGATGGCATTTTAAATATCATTTTAAAATCAAGCATTTTGTAATTTTAATTACAAAACGCCGTTTTTAATCATTTAATTCAGTATATGAATAGTATTTCTATATTCGTAATGTTCCCTATGGAAGTGCCTTAAATGTGTCACCCGGTACATGTCCCAAGAAATAGTCCTCTAATAAAGGCTTTGTTTTACCTTTAGTCGGGAGTCGGGTTTCTTGTATTTGCCGTTTGTAACGGTTTATTTAAATGGGGGCTCAAATCTCAATTTAAGATTATTATTCAAGTTGAATGATGCATTGGTCATAAAAAGATAATCTTTGAGAAAATACCTTTAAAAAACAAAAAAAACTTTGTATGATAAAAATAACTCAGTTAACGCTGAGCCATTCACAAGTATGTACATTCAATTTCAATACATAATTTCATTAAATGTAAAATTATTGTTTTATGTATTATGAATTAGGTATCTTTATTGCATTTATCGACTATTCATCATATCTAATCGCTCTTTCAACTCTTTAAATTGAAGCTTTAGAAGATGAAACAGAGTCACAATGTTCATTTCAAGAAGAAAAAATCAAAAATGAATCAATGTTTTAATATTTCTCTAGATAAATAAAAAGGTTAAATTAAACTCTCGCTCAGATTTTCATAGCGATCAGAGCCCGGAGTTGTTTGATCCCATCGAAATTTTGAGAGAATCCGAGAAATTCAGCATTTTTCGGAGTGGTTTACGGAGCGGCAACTTCAAATTTATTCTGAATTTAAATTGATAAAATTCAAAAACTCATTTGAACGGTTTGATTTGTATTTCCATCAAGGTCCACAAGTAGTGTTTTCTCAAATATTCACATCATAAAAGATTGATCCGCCTCACCTTCGCCTTCTCATTTACATTGTCACATCAAATTATTTCCCTCATTGATTGATTAAATGAATGAATTCAATGAACGAATTCGTTCTTTGAACCGTTTTGCAACTTACATGTAATACCCGCGTCTTATGGAATGTGTCAAGAACAAGGGATTAATATTCCAATATGCAATTTATATTTAAATTACTACATATTAAGCTTCATATTGACATACGACTCTTGGAACAAAAGTTAATAGTTTTTTTTGAAAATCAAAAACCAAAGTTGGCGCACTAGGTATGTATGTAGTTGTGAAGTAGGTATATTATATTAAATATCAAAATTAAGTAAAGCTCGAGGAAAAATTTAATTTATTCGTCAAAAAAAGCTTGTTTTGTTTTAATAAATTAACGGCGTTAAACTTTGAATAATGTATTTTTCACATTATCAAGTTAAAATAGGATAGTTAGGCAATGATGTGACGTAAAAAGTTTTTAAAAATTATTTAGTTAATTAATTAAAGGAGTTTAAATATTTTCGGAGTGTCTAGAGAAGTTAAGGAGACTCCGAGAATATTGTGCTGAAAAAATATTGCTCCGAGAATGAACTCCGGGAAAATTGTCATGGTGGGACGAAAATGGGCTTTTTGTGCAGTGCTACTCCGGTCAAGGTTTCGATGGGACCAAAATAATCCGGTTTCCCCTATTTACCGGAGCCGGAGTTACTAACCGGACTTGACGGAATCCCACCCTGTGGTCTTTAAATAAATAATTGGAATAATACAAGGTGTAGGACAATCCTATGTATAGTATCAATTTAATTTTTATTTTATTTATGTACTTATTAGTTTGATATCGATATTATAGTATAGTAATACAAAGAGTACATAATATACAAAGAGTATGTATAGTACATACTTACCTAACTATAAAATGGCTTAATAGGTAAACAATCTGGATTCGAGATACAGTGATTAATTCCAATAAAATATAACATACAAATAATAACAAATGGTTTTACATCTTAAAAGACTAAAGACAAAAACGAAATTAACAATATATTTCAAAATCAATTCTTTTAGATGTGTAAAATTTTGAATCTTCTCCTTTATGTTTTCTTACAAAAACACCATCTTTGAAGTATCCATCTTCCACCCAAGCATTCATTTGAGAAGATGAATGTGGTCCATAAATTGGGGCATCTTCTTTATCATCCCATTTGAATTCCCACGTAACCTCGTCGTTGAAATCTGTAGGGAATAAAACAATTGAATTCCATTTATTTAGTCTTAATTGAGCTAAATGTAATGTCAAACATCTAGTAAAATACAAAACCATACTTTCTCCAGCAGCTTTCAATTCAGCTTCAGAAGATTTTGGAGTTTCTTTTTCTTTCTTTACGAAATCATCCGAGAACATGTCAAGATCTTCAGCAGATTTAGAATTTTCGTCCTTGGTTAGCTACAAGTAATATATACTTATTTAATCACCTATTATTATCAGTTAATTAATTATGTATTCAATAATGGATGTTAGTGAAATATATGCGCAATATAATTAATAATTACTTTATAATTAATACTCTCAAAAGTCTCTTGGTAAATGTTCATATTTCCAGTTGCGCTCATAATTTTATTAGCTATTTCCGTTAAGTTAGCTACACTATCATCTTTGTCCACCACTGTGGAACTGGAAGCTTCAATGCCCTTTTCTTTTGCCAATTTTTTCTGTTTCAATTTTTCAGAAGCTGTCATTATTTTACGTCCACCTTTTACAAATAAATAATGAATATCTTACCCAACTGATTGTATAATTAAAAAATTATAAAATTGGTAAAATATTTTTACAACTCACCAAGTCTCTTGATCGCTTTTAAAATCGATTCTCCAACTTTTAAATATGACAATGCATTTTTATAAAGATCAAGAACATCAGGAGTTTCCTCCTCTTTCTCTTCATCTAATTTGTCCATTTTCTTCTTGTGCTCGACCTAAAGACAAAAGTGTATAAAATGTTAATTAAAAGCAATTATTTATTGTATTCTTATAAAATTGTAAATCATACTCACCTTAACCCAATCAATAGAATCGAGCCAACTATCTTTAACGTCATCTTTTTTATTCCAAATGTACATTCCATTTCCATCAAAATATCCTTCTTCCATTTCATCTGCCATGTTGAAAGGTGTAATTTTAGTTTCCCCATCAAAGTCAACAGTTCCTTCTTCTTGTCCTATAATAAAAAAATTTATTTCATATTATTTTTATTCACTATAATTGAAATATTTAGTTTATAAAAAGTTGAAGAGATAAAATAATCTCATGATTAAAAATGCGTTTTACCTTCAATATCGTCATCTTTGAGAACATCATATTTCTTTTTATTGTAGTCATCATCCCATTCATTGGAGTCTTCAGAATCGGAATCAATTGTGTTCTTTTTCGCTGACTTCTGACCGAATTTGTCCACTTCGGATAAAATGCCTGCGCTATAATCGTCTTCGTCCTCGTTCCTTCTTTTTCGAGAATCGGCCATTACAGAATTGAATTAACTTTGAAGATGAATATTATTATTGTAAATAGTATTATTCCAAATTATAATAATTCATATAATGGTAATTGTCCTTTTCTATTTTATTCTTATTTTCTTTCTGAGAATACTGTACTGAGAAATCTTCTCCGCTTCTTGTAGGAAAGAAACCGCTCAAAACCATATAGAAAGGATTTAGACTTACAATTACAATTCTTCAATTTCTCAAATTGACTACTTTAGGAAACATTCAACGCTATTTTAGCTCTTCTCCTTCTACTAGAACTACCTGAATCTGTAGTTCTTTATTTTTATTTATATCCCTATTCGAATATTCACTCATTAGTCATTGTCATTACACTCATCAATATATCAATTATCAATTTTTCATTATTGGGATCAGTTAGCAGGCTCAAGAGTAGCGGAAGTAAGCTGACGGTACAACAGAGCAAAATTGTGCATAAATGAGACACGGTTAATTCACTTTATTGCACTAGCTTTGATTCAATATTATTTAAAGTAACATATTTGTACATTAGATAGTAAACTACGTAGTGTTCTGATATCCGATATAATCATAGTCTCCTAATTCTAAATCATAACATTATTTATTCCATTTTTGAATAAATGTATTGATCTTTTTGATCAGGTATTTGTCAAATACAAAGTATGTGAGCAATCCAATAATGAAAATGGAAAAGTGTGTAAAAATCATTTTAAAGTTAACATTAAATAAAAAGAAGAAACGTGTGAAAAGTTTGGCCATCCAAAGCTTTTTCATCATTTTTGGATATCTCGGCTCAATCTGCAACTCAGTCAGGAAAGACTGTCCACGGTGGACCACGGCTTTTTTATGACAAAAAGTGTCAACTGAATATTTCCCGTGATAGTTTCTAGATAAAAAATAGCAACATGATACTTATTTAAAAAAATATTTGGATATGAAATACAAAGATTACCCCATTCCACTATTTCCGACGCCTCCAAATGGGAGTCCTTCATAAGTATATTGAAAACAACTAAAATATAAAAAGAATATTACCTTTACTAACCATACGTGAAAATTCATAGATAACATGTTATGATATTTTTATAACTTATTGTTAATTAGAATTTAACAAATTATATTTTCAAAGGTTCATACGTATCATTAATGCACATTCCTCCGGTGGAAGTTTTGTTCAAAAACATTTTGATAACTGAAGAAGTTTGACTAAACACATAGAGAGCAAGAGACTTTGGTCTGTCAAAAAATAAAAGATTTAAACTTTTTATCTAAATACAATGAATTATTACTTATGGCTATTACTATGTTATACTCACTATCAACATTAAACTAAAGACATTTAACTATATGTATGTTATGTTATGTTATGTAGGTTCATATTATACTGTAGAGTATAGTTTATACTCATAGCATGGTCAAAACTCAAAACTAATATTTTAGAATATATTTATTAAATTATCGAATTATTTTACTTTGATAAAATCAGTTGAATGGCATCAACTGTTGTTTCACAATTTAAAATTGGTAAAAAAGGACCAAAAATTTCATCTTCCATAAAAATGTCACTTATTTCGACTCCAGCTAAAACAATATAAAAGCAATATCGGTAAGTAATTACAGTATATGTAGTATAAGGTAGACAAGAATTTGAATTATTACCTCAGATAGAAGGAATTAATGTACAATTAATTTATATTTTTTTACTTATTATTGTTGGAGCAATGTAAAGATCATCAGAGTCGTAATTCCCTCCAATTTCGACTGTTCCTTCAGTTCCTTGCAAAAGTGTGAGGAGTCTTTCAAAATGCCTTGCATTGACAATTCTCCCATAGTCGGGACTCAATTGGGGATCTTCTCCATACCACTCCAATAAGATTTCTTTCGCTTTCTCAATAAAAAGAGCTTCAATCTTTTTATTGCAAATAACGTAATCGGGGCTTAAACAAACTTGACCGTTATTTAGAAATTTTCCTAATAAAATCCTGTCAAAATAAAGAAAACGAAAATGACAAAAATGAGTTTTGCACTTAAAGCTAATTTTACCTTTTCACAGCTACCCCTATATCCGATGATTCGTCAATATAAACCGGATTTTTTCCTCCGAGCTCAAGAGTCACTGGAGTTAAAAAGTTGACGGCAGCTGCCATTATGCTTTTCCCAACATTTACTGACCCAGTAGCAAAAATATAATCAAATTTATTTGTAAGAAGCAATTGGGTTTCTTCCAAGCCACCCATAAATATTTGATAACATTCCTATTCAAATAAAGAATAAAATAAATAGAATAATCCACACCTTCAAAATATCGAACATGAATTAATATAAACCTGGTCAAGATACAAAGGCAAAAGTCGTCCCATTGTTTCTGCAGAGTGAGGAGAAACTTCAGAAGGTTTAATGATGACACAATTTCCAGCTGCAATCGCTCCTTTGAAATTATTCAAACATTTAGCCATTAATTTAATAAATGATTATTTTATTGTAATGCGAATAAGAACCTGCTAATGGTTTAAGAGTTGTCACAAAGGGGAAATTCCAAGTTCCGAGAATCAAAACAACTCCGAATGGATCTTTTTTAACATAAGCAGAATCGTTGAATGTGAGCCAGTTAAAGGAAACGCTTTCATTTCCAGTATATTTTTTAAAGTTTCTCAGAATATCTCTAATATCGGCTTTCATCAACATTAATTCGGTCAATAATGCTAAAAATGATAAAAAGTCAAGAACATATTATAATAAAAATCCTAATATTATTTGTTTGACCGGTTTTAGTATTTTCGAATGGAATTTACCATCTTGTTTGCATTTCCTCAAATCTTTATGCAAAGCAGTCAGGATTTCTTCTTCGCACTTTTTGTAAAACCTAAGAAGATTTTTTAATTGTTTTCTCCTAAATGAGTAAGGCAAGGTTTTTCCAGATGAAAATACTCTTCTTGCTCTTTCCACTATCTACATAATTAACAATTTGTTATTATTTCAATCATTCCAAACCTTAAATGATTTGTTATATAAATATTTTATCTGCTATTGAATTTGGAAATAGGTATGTTATATAAATGCCTATAAGTGCAAATATTGTATGCTACAATCTCCAATACTTATTTATTGTAAATTCTAGAAACAAGAAAATATGAAACCTCAATGTCAAGTTGAAACATGGTTGTTTAATTGTATAAAAATTGGTAAAATAGTAAAAAATATGAAAAGTTAATTTTAGTCAGAATGGAAATAAAAAATTGATTTAATCATTATACATTAAATACAAAAAATAAAGTTTTTGGAGCTATACAAATATATTATTACACAAATCAGCAATAAATTTTTTAGAAAAATTAAAATATGACTTTTTCGAATGAGAGTTTTCTTTAAAAGAATGGCTATGACCAATAATAAGCCTTCATTGAGATATTATTGTCATTGGGAGAGCCGTTCACTGTTCTAATGTTGTAATTCGGGTTAATTAATTTTAATTACTGGTTGATATTGACGTCTTAAATGTGTCGTCAATTTTACTCTTCTCTCAATACGAGCTTAGCAGTTTATTGACTGTGCAAATACACAGTATAAAGAAATGTTTAATAACCGGAATAAGTTTTAATAGCTGAGCATTGGACAACATACAAAAGGAAAAATATTTCGTACGAATGGGTATTTCCCATAAATAAATCAGGATTCAGGAGGTTATTCAATTCAATAAATGATTACATACTTCAGTTCCCATAATTTGAAATCTTTTATGATTATTGGAATTTGACTTAATCGACTTTCTTGAACATTATAGATTCATTTAAGTACAGCCATAGCCTATTCTCTTTTTAAATTAGTATTTGTGTCTTTGTCTTTAAACAAGTCTGTGACTTTGCATTTATATTAATGATTACAAGTACGAGTATGTATTTGAGATTAAATTACTTAAAGCTATACTGAAGCATAAATATGATTGAATATTAAATAATTAATTATAAGAATCAATATAATTGATATTATGTAAGTTCATTGTACTTATAAAGATTTACAGAAAATCTTTTAAAATGTTCAAAAAACCTTTTAAAAAATCTTTAATTTAATAAAAAAAAATGTATTGTACATAGTATAGACTATATAAAAAAAGAGAGAAAAAATTTGAAAAAATCAAATTCTACATGAATTCAAAGGCACAATCCCATATAAATAATTTCCTACTTTTCGCCTTGTATCCGACATCGGCTACATAATTGAATATTTGGCTGGAATTCGGAAAGCCAGCATTACGGTACTTTAGCCATGGTGCACCATGGTGAGGTATTTCAATTGTATTAGGTTAGTTTAGGTTAGGATAGAGGGCACAACTTGTACTTATATACTAATACAAGTAATCACCAAGGTGCACCATAGAGTTTGTTGGGTTTCCGAACTCCAGCCGAATATTTCATATCATTTAAGTTAGGGTATTCCGTTCATTTATATGAACTTTCATTATTTTTAACTTGTTTGAAATTGAATCTAAAAATTACTGAATTTCTCAATTGACCCATTTACAAATATCCCTTCTAAAGAGATTTTCTCCTCTCTCTCTGGTTTGTTTGTGTGTGATGCATATATTGAAAATCATTTCTAAATCTCACTCTTGATGGCGATAACATAAGGCATTCTCCCTCGTTCGTTCGGTTCGTTCTCGACTCTCCGTTTTGCCCCCAACCAACCCCAACCTTCTTACTCTGCTATGCTGGTTAGCATGTGCCAACAATAACTCTTTTTAACCGTTTAATGTTTAGTGTTATCATGATCATCAATGGCAAATGTAAGTATTTAATTATTCCTATTTGAAGTATTTTACATAAATAAATCCAATCAAAGTACATCCAATCTTTGCGTTGCATCAATTTCAAGAGTACATGCATTATAAGTGCATAATTACTTAAAAGTATGTTATGTATAGTACTTAATCCATTTTTGTATAAATGCATGTACATATAAATGCAATACATTCATTATGCTTATAGTTAACAAAGAATCAAAAAGACACAGTGTTTTTTGTTTAATTACAAATAAAAATATTTTCAAAAACCTGCTTCAATGGAACAAATTTGGTGCAAAAAAAGTTGAGCATTTTACTAAAGCCGGTGTTTTCACTAATTAATGCAGGTAAAATAATTAAATTTAATTCTTATTTTATAATGAATTTATAATATTTTACTATTAAATAAATTATTTAATAATAATAGTGTTCATTAACACTGTTTTATCATCTTTATAGAAATGGTGAGAGGGAAATCCCTGACAGTTAGCGAACGAGCCGAAATAGCTAAACTAATCAATATCGGATGGAAAAAAGTGGCAATTGCTAAACGACTGGGAATTTCGAGAAATACGGTTTCAAAATTTCTCAAGTTGAGGAAGAATTATGCGGTTAGGAAAAGAAACAGCGTTTCGCCGCGTGTGAAAAGGAACATTCTCCGCACAGCGAGTAACACATCCTTGTCTTGTAACCAAATTAAGGATTCTCTCGGACTTGAACAAAGCCGCTGGACCATACGGAGAGTTTTGAAAAACTGCCCACACATTAATAGACGAAAAATGGAACTCAAATCTCCGCTCACAGAACGACACAAGCAGCAAAGGTTGACATGGACCAGAGAAATGACAAATATGGGCGAACGCTGGCAAAACACAGTGTTTGTGGATGAGAAAAAGTTTACCCGTGTTGGACCAACTGAATATAAGAATATTTGGGCTGATTCAAGGAAACCCAAAGTGACGGGAGTAAGACGAACTCACTGTGGAGAAACGATGATGGTCTTCGCTGGATTCGCCTTTAATGGTAAGACCGACCTCACTTTTGTTTCATCGGGAATGAACTCGGAAGAGTATATTAACAATCTTGAACGATATTTGATGAATTGCGCTGAGGAAATTGCTGGAGATAACTGGATTCTGGCTCAGGATAACCATCCTTGCCACGTGTTCCGCCCAACAAGAGCTTGGTTAGCTCTACAAGGAATCGCTGATGAGCGTCTTATGCGTTGGCCACCTTACAGCCCGGACATGAATCCCATGGAGAATTTATGGGCAATCTTATCCCACGCTGTTTATGGACAGGGACAACAATATTATTCCGATCTCGATCTCAAAAGGTCAATCATGAAAGCGTGGGAAAATATTCCTCTTGGGACGCTTCAAACGCTGATTAATTCAATGACTCAAAGAGTTGGACAACTTAGGGAGGTTCAAGGATCTCATACCATTTATTAATGATTTAATTGGGTAATTCGATCTAATTGAATAAAACGCTCAACCTTTTTTGCACCAAGATTTAATGCTGGTTTTATAATATTTTAGTTTAGTTTAAAGCCTTTTAACTATATTTTTCAAATGAATATCAAATTATACCTAAAAGTGTTGTAAGATTGCTCAATAAAAATATCTTGTATTTTTCGAAATATTTAAAAAAAATACTATGCACCAGGAATTCTGCTCCAGAGTGTACCTATCTGTATGTATGTTATGGCTTATGAAATAATTAATGTAGGTTATAAATCTTAAATTTATCCTTCTGGAATTTATGAAAGGTATGCATATTTATGCATTTATTAAAATAGAATACCCAATGTTACTACTAATACCTAGTATTTATTAGGTATACTTATATGAAGTATATCATACATGTGTGCACATACTATTATGTATGTATATACCTAGCTAATATCTTAACGATGGTATTACTCCCTTTACAATAATATAAGCTTCTTGAATGAAGATATTCCATATATTGGTGTGTTGTATCAAATATGTAGAAAACACCTTAAGGTTCATTATGATTTATTGGGTTCATGTGGTTAAAATGAGAGTTATCTTAAGCAAGTTCACCTCGTTCCTTGAATCCCTAATAAGATAACTCAATTTTGAACCAATTAGGATATTAGAATTTACAACCATCATTGGATTGGAGAGATGGGATTGTAAGTGGATATCCATGTTATCATTGTTCTAATAAAAGGAAGTCGGATGGGCCCAGAGGGAGAAAGTCCTAATCCGGTAACTGGATTGTAAACACCCATATGTTCTCTATTCGGGGGTCAAAAGGGTTGCTCCCTCCAAATCCTCATGAAATCTCTGAAGGGACTCAACCGTTTTATTTGATAAAGAAGAGAGAGGGTTAATAATTCCCTTTAACCCTTCGAGTGGCAGGCATAATTTTTTGTCCGCTCATAATTAGTATTGTAAGAGATGGGGAGGAATAATGGAAGGGACCAGAGGATCATTGTTTATTCAGGAAGTAATTCCCTCCTTTTGATTTGATCCGGAGATGTCTGCGAAGCGAATTGATTCCGTGAGGGCGGAAGGGCCATGGGGAAGATAACAAGTTGAATTAGAATTTAAATGGGGCGATTTTCCTCGGGAAATTGAGTTCCCATCTTTTTCCATTCTCCATTTGAGGATTTGGATCGTCGGAGTGCGATGGGCAAAGGAGGAGCCATTTCGGTTTTGTCATGGACTCGCTGAGGACAAAAGGAAATACTTTCGTGCCAAGATAAACGGCGAGGCCAATAAAGGCCCGACTCCCAGAAATCAATGTCAATTTATAAAGGCCAAATTACCACACTAGGATTTATCGTTGGTTCATTTAACCGAAACCAAACAACACGAAGGTTTTCAGCTCCCACATCCAAAACACCCAATTACACACCCTGTCTCTCCGCTTCTATTTATCTCCCTGCCTGGCCGAATCTCGCGATTCCCTAAAACTTTAACTAGACTTTGCTCATTCGGATTAAAATGAGAATATGTGAATTGCAAATGAATTTTCTCTCGCTAGCTTCAGAGTTCTGTGAAATTGAGAAATGGTCTTTTTGATTAAAGAGAAGCGGAGGGGGGATATTTAATAGCATTTCTCACTACGTCTATTAGAGTGTTAATTTATTGATAAAAGAAACCATAATGATTTGACATCGAAGTGAGGAATTTGGCGGAATGGTTTTGATTGTTAGCTCACTCATCCTCCCATTTGTTGGAGAGAAAGTTGAGCTCAAAGGGTTTGGAGTCCCCGTAGGCCCAATGAGGAGCTAAAGGAGAAAAGTTCTTTACAAAGCCGAAAAATGTGGTCGGCTTGTTTAAAAAAGGTGTTCAAGCTGTGCTGAGCATCTCTTTTGGTAGAATCGGGTAATCCGGATCAGGTTCTGTTCAATGATAGTCTTTTAGTAGGGTTGGATCCAAAGGGGGTTTCCCGTCCTTCTTCGTATGATTGCGGGGGGAAGGGCGGTGGGTCATTCATCATCCTCAGTATTTGACAGGGTCTCGACAGCGCTTCCACCTCCGATCCTCAACATTTTCCTCTATCCTACCGAAATCCTATTATCACCTCTCCCTTCCCTCCCACTACGACCGACGACGAGCTCTATTTTAAGTCCCTCTCCGCCTCCTCAACATGGCCGGGCTCTGAACAGCTCCTGCCCATCACTCAACATCACCTATCCAAAGTCCCCTTTCACTGCAATCAAATACATGCCGAAATTCCTTTGGAAATTAACTGTTCTTGGAAAATTACAATAATTGGAATCAAATACCAATGGAGCACGTCAGAAAAATTGTTTAATTGAAGAACCTACTTTTACTAACATTGAGCTTCCGATCTTTTCATAAAACTATCAGTGGGTTATCTACATTATCTGTTTTTAAAGACAATTTCTGAGAATCCAAATAAGTTGTAAAAAGGAAAGCTATTAAAACTATTTTAAAAACATTTCTATCCAACATGTAGTAAAAGGAATAAAATGTTTACAATGTGTTCCTGAGGAGTTTTCCACATTGCATTAATATTTTGGTTTGAGTCTTGAGCGGTTGAGGGAAGATGATATTATTGTAGCAGGTCGAGGGTTAATCTTATCTATCTCTCAAAGTATACTTTACGCTTGGAGCTTATGGACATGGAGCTCTTGAAAGGAGATTATTGGTTTGGATTCTCAGTTTTCCTCTTGTGGAGTCAATAGGGGGGATGTCTCAGTAGCAGGTGGCTGTCCCTCCGCGGCCGTCGGCGGTCACAACAAAACACAATAATATAATGTCTGACCTTTCCTTTTACGACGATTCTCTCCCTTTCTTTCCCTCGTCATAAAGAGAGATTCTCCGACCCTCGAACCTCCCAAACTCCTCCTTTACGACGGCCCGGGTTAGTAATAAATACTAATAAGTGCTCATAACTACGTTCACCCTCATTTACATATCCCACCAGCCCAAGGAAATGATGAACATCAAAACCTGCCCAAAATCCAACAAAAACATCCAATTCATTCGTTGATTGACTATATCCATTATATTATCCTGAACATATCTCAAGAGATTCCATAATCACCTATATATGTATGTATTCCATACATTATTATACTTCTGATCAGTCACATATGTATAAAATACTTACTACCTTCTATCAGTAAATCACTATACTATATACAGATAGTTATACTATTTATATGTACATTAAGGATCTTTATAAGTATATTTTGTATCTATCTGTTTCATTTTATATATTGCTGCCGCGTATCATAATATCAGTCAAACAACGGTTTAAGAGCTTTCCGCGTAATAATACCAAAATTCCTAAAAATCTCACTTTGCTTTTACTTATATTGGACACAGTTGTTGTTGAATTGTTAAAAACCCTAAAGGGACTTGTCGCATCTCGATGTAAATATATGTCTTAAGGAAGGTTGTACTACGTTTGTAGTATCTTACAAATGGGCCAAAGAGGAGTATTTTGACGAGTCTTTTGAGATAATCATTTTGGGTGAAGGAAGTGCAAGTGAAAAGCGGAGGTTTTGGGGGTAATGGAGCTGACAGACGCCGACGACGACAGATTATCATGTGCCCAGTCCTGACCGTTTTATTCCATTACGAATAAAGGCACTCTGCTTATCTCAAGAGTCACTCTGACTCCAATGCCAATTCTCGGCCGGGCAACGGGCCCAGACAGGATCCCTTTACTTGGACGGAACAATATCCCATTATTCCATTAGTTTCAATTACTCCCCAAAACAAAACTTGAAGGGAGAGACGTTGAGGAATAACACATTCTATGAACTTGAACCCTTAACCGTATCGAGAACATTGGAAGCTGAGAAGTTGAGGCCTCTTCATAAATAATGCATTTTATGCGCGGTTGTCGAGACGAGACACTCGATCGGTTTCACAAACAGTTCCGAGGATAATTAAAGGTAAATGATTCGGGAGCTCAAACTTGTCCTTCAATCAATTCTTACATGCCACCTACAACGAATTCTTAATCCATTAACTTTTCCGAGGAATGAGAGCCAATTATGAATACCTGATGCATCGATGCGTCAATCCTTGTTAACTGATAAGGAATCTTTGTGTCAAATTATGAATGCCTCATATCAAAACCGTTAAAGTTCATTCCTTGCATACTCATCTTGAAGTAATAACTGAATTGGACTTGTGGTCGACTTTGAAATACCTGAGGATTAAAATGGAGGAATAACGAGATTAACCATAAACGACAAGTTTCAATAGATTAAAGTTAATATTAGTAGCACGCACAATTTAAAAAATACATTAGTCCAGAATTCGTACAATTAAACGCCATTAATAATATACAATAATTTATTTAGCACTTTAAAATTATCTCAATAAATCTCATGAAGCAAATAAAGACAATTAAAATAATATTTATGCAGGAATGATAAAATTTAAAAGAATACTACTAATTGTAGTATAATAGTATGATTGAAGATTACTGGAAACTGAGCCGTACTCAAGTAAAAATTACATACCCCTCACATCTCAAATTAAATTTAATGGTTAGAAATCACGTAGCCTCTGTCGTAAAGGGGTTCGTGGAGAATGTAAACTCTTTCTATAGAGAGGTAATGTCAGGTGTAGATACAATTGGGAGCACGAGCTAGAATGCCAAGTGAGGCTCATTACATGGAGGATGACAAAAGGAAGGAGGACGTCGTAAGAAGGCATAAATACCTCCTTTGGGGATCAAGTGCTTCTGATATACAGATATTCTTTTATATGAATTTTCCATAGTTCTAAAATATAACTACTGTAGATATACAGATTATACTGAAGTAGAAACATTTATACAGTAAATATAGTAGACTTATTGTCGGTAGTATTGAGATATCTATTTGTTACAGAAAAGGAATATATTGTAGCAGGAGTGAAAGATATATGGGCGAGCATAAAAGGAAGAAGGTGTGGGGCTGGGTATTCTATACAGAGATAGTGATGGGTGATGGCACATCATCCCGTCCTGATGGCTCGAATCAAGACGTGGATAGGGCCGATGATTGGGCCGCAAGGGCTATGATTCCTTCCCTGGCCCGCCCCTCGGCTCAGAGATAGTCCAAGTGGAGTAGCAGAGGAACCTTCACTCTTTCCTCATCGCCCGGACCACATGAACCTCCTCCTCCATCCGCAGTCTCAGCAACGGCTCAGCAGGAAGATGCAGCCAAGACAAATACAAATTCCGATTGACTCAAACCCGCCTGACAATTCGGGGATGCTCTGCGGAAACGGGCTACTTCGGATTCAAGACATTCTCCGGCCGCATCACCCGCACCCGCACCATCCGGCCCCAATCCCGCATCACATGCTCCATCACGGACTTGGGATCCATGGGTTTTCGGGAATTAACATCAAGGCGGCCCCGATTTCCCCGCCGATCGGATCGGACCAATCTCCTCCTGCCACTCCGCCAATTTCCTCCCTCCACTCTCCAGACTCTCTCAAGGGAAGCTCAAAGGGACGAGACGATCTCTCCATCAAAAACTCACCTCCTTCCGATAAAGGTCAGTAAATTGAATTATGTATTCATAATTCTATAATTCATAATATTAGTTGGTATTTTAAAACGGCTCATTTTATAAGAAATAGATTTATTCTGTACTTATTGCTTCATTTCATTTCATTACAACACTCTGTATTTATAATACGAGTATATTTTGTTTCTCATCTGATGAAATATTGAAAGAACGCCGATTTGGGGTTTCTTATAATATTTTATTAAATTGTATAAACTAGATTAGTAAAATAGGTGTCCTTTCCACTATTGGGACTTTAGATAATGTCCTTAATGTTTTGATAGTTTAATAGTTTGTCAATTTCTGCTATTTCTTTCAACTTAATACTTGATTGATGAGTGAAATATGAAAGACTTGAATTGGGAATGGTTTGAATGACATAGTGGCTAATAGGGGTTGATCATCATAATAGGAAATTCCTTGTGGTTGGGACATAAGAGTACATCTGTGAAGAGAGAAATGTTGGTTGTGGAGGGAGAAAAGAATTTGGTCGTATAGGTGGGATGAAGAGAGCTCAGGTGAGTATCGTATAAGTGTCAGCTAGTTGTCACAATAGAAAGGGCTTCTCTGTCAAAGGGCACATGCCTGCTATTCTCTCCGACCATCGGAGGAAGGGACAAAGGGAAGGAACACGCGGGGTGACAAAGGCTCCCATTCCTCAATGTCTCCACCGTCCTCATTCGCGGAGGACACCCCCGCTTCGGATCAAAGCCCACCCACATCTCCACTCCAAAATCCAGGCCCATCCTTTTGTTCTCTTTCAACAAAGTATTTGACTTTGGCCATAAAGCTCATCCCTTGACGGCTATAAATAAGTCACCAGCCGCCCCACATCTCTCAATTCGCTTATTACATAGTTGCGGCCGTTGGGAGATACTAATTGATATCATGAGGAAGTGGATATCCCAGGTATTCCCAGCCCCAAATATAAACCGCTAAAACCCTCATCAGGAGTCGTCAAATTCTCTGTGAAGTTGACTCGCGGGGCTTAAAAGTTAGTTGGCTTCTGAAACCCTCCACACCCTGGGGTTCTCTTTTGATTCCGAGAAAACCGAAAGCAAACACTTATTTCAACCCAACACCACTCCTCCCATAACCAAATATACACAAACATAAAGCCTTTAGGGATTAAGTTTTAGAGGATTAGGAAGGGTCAAAACTCTTCCACCGACGATGATTACCAATAAGTCCTAATACAATCACTACATAGCTCTCCATAGGCTCATGGGACAAGGGTTTTTCTCCTTTTGGCTAAATAGGCACTAAAATTACACCCACATATGGCTTTTCATTCCATTCATCAACATCTTGCTGACAATCGTTTTGTCTTATGAGCGATTCTGGGAATAATTAGAAAAGGATTTAAAAAAAGTAACAAAAGGAAGGATTAGAGGTCCAATTATTTTCCTATCATTTCCCTCTTAGCCGGAATCCCAAAATTGTCTAATAAAGAAGCCTCATTTTGAACTTATTAGTATAGATAGAAAAAATATTATATTCATTAGCTTAAATAACTAACAATGAACGTTTTGTTCATAGATTCGGAGAAGTCACCAGGAGGGAATGGGTCGGTGAACGAGGGGATTCGTCGTTATCGGACAGCGTTCACGAGAGAGCAATTGGGGCGGCTGGAGAAGGAGTTCTTCAAAGAAAATTACGTCTCTCGACCTCGGAGGTGCGAATTGGCCGCTCAGCTCAATCTCCCCGAGTCAACGATCAAGGTAGATGAGTGTTTCTTTTCCTTCCAATGGTTGGGGTTTGTCGAAGGCGCGTAATCATAGCGCCTCATCTTATCAAATATGCAGAGACTCCGAGTCTCATCTAAACAGGAGGCATAATGGAGAGCGATAATGGCCTCGCTAAGGAAGTCTAATGAGGAGACATTAAACATTAAGATTTTCATCATCAGCCGAAGGAGCTGAGAGAGCGAGAAACTCACAGGCGGCTCGGGCCAGAGAAACAATTTGAGAGTAAAGGGATAATGGTGTTAAGAGGGGGCTCGTAAAATCAGGGAATGAAATCCGAGAACCTTTGCTCACTTCTCGCCTTATCATCGCTCGATAATTGAGCTGCTAAAATCTCGGTGGAATTCTCCTTTGACGAATGAAAAAACACGTTAAAATTTAATTAAGACTTGGGATGTCCTCCTTTGCACACATCCTCTTCCTCCACGGCGGCCCTCAGACCCTCCCTCTTCATCTTCTTTTGACACCTTCAAAAGCGACGCATAATGCTTTTTACAATTCTTACACTTACACATGTTCAATTTACTTTATCTCCAGGCCGTCGTGTTAAACATGTATTTATCAACTTACTTACAAACTTTCCATTATTCCTCACGAGAATAATTACATAATCTTAAACTAAAAGTATTGGGAAAATGATCATTCAAGGAACTAAGTTATTATATTTAGCAAACTCAATCAACAAAGTTTTTTAATTCCAGGTTTGGTTTCAAAACCGGAGGATGAAAGACAAGCGCCAACGACTTGCCTTGGCCTGGCCATATGCTGACCCTGCTTTAGCTGCCTACATCCTCCATGCGGCCGCTGCCTCGGCCACCAACTATCCTTACAATCCAGCATCTCTCTATCAAGCAGCCTACTACCCGCATCCAACCATGGGTCCTGGCATGCCTCCGAGAAATCCCTACCCGCAAGGAGTTCCGCAGGGACATGGAGGTCCCATCCGCCCCGGATTCCATTCTCCCAGTCATCATCCCTATGGTCTTGTGAGTTCCTCCTCTACAGGCTCTCGGCCCATGTACCCGCCTTACCTCCGGGACAACCCGGACGAGATGTCTCATGTTACAACAACTCGAATTCCCCTCACGTCTTCCCCGTCCTCAAACTCCTCAAGCGAGAATTGCATTCAATGTGTGGATCCAGAGAGGTTGAGCCCGGGAGGCAAAAATACCCCGTCTCCACATACCCGCCACTCACCGCCGGCCACAACTCTCTTCCAACCATACAAAGAAAGTCCGAAACATTGAATCTCTTTTCAATTGTCCTTATAATGATACTCAGATGATTTTTTAAGTTAAGTGTTTAAGTTATGTTTAAGTATTATGTATTAAAACCAATATTATACTCATTTCCCTCTTGTGTATATTGAAAAGGATGGTGTAAATATTAATATTAATATGTGTATAACGTGCATGAGGATTAATTATTCAAGTCTCATTGTCAGCACAAAGTCCTGTATAGAGATTTCAGTATTAAGAATAAGATTTCATCAAGAATTCATTAGTTGTAGAAAATATAATAAATTTAATGAGGGTTATGAATCTTGGTTTTAAGATTTTTTAACCTTTTTATAAAATATTATTTATTTCATTTTTTCGTACTAATTCCATTTTGTTATAAGAAGAAAGTTAGGCTTTATAGAATTTTTAAAGAATCAATTTGGCTATTGAGAGTTTATGTAGAATATATTTGACATTTTTAGTAATTAACTGCTCTCATTTAAGCTTAAAACAATTCCATTTGTCTAATTGTACTAATGCTATTGAAATAAGGAGGAATGTGCCATTGAAGGGATTTATTATCTTACAGACTGTGTTGTTGATATTACAATAGAGTATAGAAGACAGTAATGTGAATTCTCTTGTGCCAAAATAAAACATGAAGCTTTCAGAATTGAATCTATTTGCTCATTATTGTCATTATTGGAATTTCTTTCTTCCTTTGCACGTACCCAAATAACCTCCATTATACTTGAACAAGTAGCAACTTTCATTTTAAATTTAGTTCATTTATTACTAATATTATTCCATATTGTATTTTGAATTACAAAGAAAACAAAAACATCATAAAAGTTCTTTGGATCATTCTTATCGAGTTAGCCGATATTTTATATTGGTTCACTCACTCAAAGAAGCCTTTAAGCATTTCTTTAGCCAAATTTAGACTCACTTCCATACTAAAATGATAATATACTGACCCTGAATAAAAAGAATATCTTATTGTCATACATAGAATTGATATGTGATAATTATGAATGCAATTCTGCGATTTAAGTTTCGCTCATTTCATTATACAGTTAGAATTGTAATTTAGATCTTTATTAAAATACATCCTCATCTTGTTCGTTGTAAAGTAGAATTTTAAAGTGATGATTCATTTTACTCAATTCTCAACGGTAAATATGCTCATTACTCCTAATTCTTCTTCTAAACACTTATATATTTATTATCGCCCAATTATTCAATTTGCATTTCTCGTCCCACATACATACTTAGCAATTAGTCATTTAAATGCTTGAAAATGCACGTGCTTTTAAAATATTATTACTACTTGAGAAAATTCCATTTTAATGTACGATCATGTTCCTTCCTCGTAATTGAAGGAGTAATAAAAGGAGGTGGCGAGTTGCATCGGAGGGCCCAAATGCTAGGCCATGGGTCTATAAATGATCAAAAGGTTGAGATTGAGGGGGTGAGGAAGAGAGTTGGTAATTAAGATAGTGAGCTCTTAGTAAGAGTGCGGTCATAAACTCAATTGAGGGGCATAATTCAATATCCATAATGCTTGGTGTAAAGACGGGCCAAGAGTGATTTCCTCATCTGAGGCCACTGTTCACTCAGGGCGAGTCATAAAGGGCCGATATAACAAAGTGGCATTTAATAAAACCACTCTGCTCAATTTCTCCTATTAAACCTCATCGATATTGATCCATATTCATTCCGCCATTACGAGAATTATTCCGTAATAAATCCATTCTCTTCTCTGACACTTTTATGTCTTTCCCGCTCCTCAATTTAGAAACTGGTCCTTCTCAATCTTCTTTTGATCATCTGGCCGCGTTGGAAGGAAGATTCGAAATTGCGCCGTTTATTGTGCAAATTCCAAATTCCACACGGTCTCATATTTATATACAATCTCCTCTGGTTATCTTGGATATGGATCGTAACTCGGAGACATTTGGGTAAATGTCCATCTGACCAAATGGGTTTGGAGGGAGTGAATCTCAACATCTCGGGGTCTGTAGGAGGGCGAGTTAATTGGAGAGAGGGGAAGAATAATAAAAGTTGTGGAGGAAATAATTCCCCGTTATTGGATTCCGGGAATGGAGCTCGAAGACGGAGGATTTATGCGAGCTCATGAATTTTATCTCCCGGGTCCTCAGTCTCTGTCTTGATGCGGGAGAGACCCGTGAGAGCAGGATGGACTCATTTATCTACATCAACCTCCCAATGGTTCCATGGCAACGAACAGATGATCCTCCCAATTTCTATTTATCCCTTGTCTCAACAGACTCTAATTTATAATAATAGGCGGGGAGCGGATTGTGCTCTTTTAGGCCCGCACCTGCCCCCGCTCATCTCCCTTCATTCGAGTCATCCGGGACCACTCGGCCTCGGCGACATTTTGATTATCCCTCCATTACCCGGTTCGGTCGATCCCCGACCATTACGGCCGCCGTCTCGGGCTTGCGTTCCTCCGCCACTTTCCTTAACCTCGTCTCAGGGCCCTTATCTCCATTATGTTTCCTGCCTTATTTATGGTCCTCTCGAGCTATCGCGAGATTGGAAGAGGCGGGGCCCCTCAAACACTCCTCCGCCGTCCATTCCTGCCCAAATCCCTAATAGCACTTTATGGCTAAATTACGACTATACTCCGGAACAAGACTTCAGACCCATTACTTCCTCTTTTATCTCCTTCCGCACAATAATTGGTTCTTTAGTAGGAATCACATGGAGGAAACACACAATGTTTACCTAAAAGAGAAGATTCAATTATCCCTCCCGTCCTTTCTCTCTCCTCTTTCAATGAAGTGCCAGAGAGCCAATTTGGGAAACATGGAATTTTGGAGAAAAATAAATGTATGATCAACAATGTGGAAAATGATCTGTCATTGATTCACATTTGAAATTTCAAAATATAGGAACGGCTTGCAAGCACTGAGATTCATGGAACGTTGATTCTATAGGAGATTTGAATAAGGAATAAGCATGATATTGCTAGTTATATTACTTGATCCATTTTGAATGCATACGAAGCATAAACAGGTTTGGGGAAATCATCTTAAATTTATCGTTCTCTGGGATTGCCAAATACCATAATTGCAAGTTTGTGGTTTTTCCAGATGAAACAGATGATAAAAGCATCGCTTTCTCTTCCTTTGTCATGTCTTTGCCAATTTGAGCAATGATAAAGTAAATGCTCCGGAAATTATGAACAGAAATAAAAGCAAGTCGCATTTTGACCATTAAGATTTAACAATTCCTTTGAAATAAACAATGCAATGCATGAATAGTAATTAACGTTTATTAAATTGCTTTTTTAAAAAAAATTCAAGAAAAGTTCCTTCCAATACATGCTCCATTTATGTACATTATTATATGAATATTTTTAAAAGTTTTCAAATAATTCACAATCATAATAATCAGATTAATTGAGTTATACTAAAGAAAGTTAATGTAGGTATGTGTATTTATGTAGTTAATATAAATTGATTCAGAATTTAATAAAAACCATAAGTATTATTAAAATTTTCACATTGTTTTATGATGCTAAGCATACAGAGTAAGTTCACGATGTGCCTCATAAATACAATATAGTCCTTAACTAGATTAAAACACATCAACATGTAATATAGTATATAAAAACAGTAAAGACTTCTCAAGAGATTCAACCATCTGAGCAAACTTCTCATTGCTAATAAAATATGGAGAGTGCGATGAGAAGACGATGATCTCAATGGAGAAATGAAGTGTTGAGAGCTTTTTGAGTAATGCAGCGATGTAAAAAGTAAATTAGGATTTAAAAGGTTGATTTAAGAGAACGAGATCTTTTTTGCGAATAGCTCTTAGCGAGGTGATAAATAAGGAGGTGAGGTTCTTAATGGATACCAGTGGCGAATTGCTCATCTTCAATCTCCGCACATGTACCCCATGCATTTCCCATGCCTCTTCCCATGTGAGGTTGGTGAGGGTGTTGGGGATTCGCAGCCGGCGGGCGAGGTGTCTGGTGAGCCTCCTGTTTCTTGTCATCGTCCCGCCTCCTCCACTTCCCATTCGGTAATGGATTCACTCAGCGGAGAATTATGGGCCCATTACGCCCAAGGAGGATATTCATGAATGAATTGGGAGCCTCCGCACTCAGAGAGCGGAAATCACTCGGCTCCGAGGTTCCGGAATAAAAAGACGGAAGTTCCGCCGCCCATTCAGGCTCCTATACATTCCCACTACACTTGGCCTACCAAACTACAATTCACATGTGTGGGAGATGCGTTTGGGGTACGTGTGGGGAAAGTGTCGGGCCGCCGTATTTCTCAATGTGTTATCATTCCATAGATTTACATTCTTTGGAGCCAGACAGGAGTAGACAGGGACTGACCCTGTCCTTTTTTACACTCCCAGCGGCATTCACTCAAATGAAGTTAAACTGTTATTGTATCAATGTACGAGCTTAAATGTTAAGTGTTTAGCTCAAACAACTCGCACTTCTTATGGCCCTTGTCGGGTTCATTAAAGTGAGAAGGATATTTAGTCTATTTATTAAATACATAAATAAATGGACCCGCGAGAGTGTATGAATCCATCAACAAATAATAAACCCTTGCTTTGACTGTGTGAATTGTAATCTACTCTATTTACTTAATAATTGTATATGAATTGTATGAATTCATCACTTATTATTTTATTACAAGTGGACAATTGACAATTGAAGTTAAACTTCCTGTATTACGAGAGGGCGGGAATAGGGAATGGGCGATGAATCTCGCTAATAGCCCAAATGTCAGAAGATGAGAGGTGTGAATAAATCGGTTGAACATGTGTTCGCCTGGCTCTAAATCCCTGTAAGCTTGTTTGAATCTACTGAATGAGGAATGGATGTGTAGGGTGCTATCCAGCTAGTCTATTAGTTCCTTTACATTTCACGGTTAAACCCATCATTAATCACTGGCTGGTCCCTTTGGTCGTCGGCCCTCGCTCGTCCCACCCTCGCCCTCGTCCAAACTTCAGAGGACCACAAATATTCGCGCCTAAGAGAAGGACTTTTGTTCAGAGTTTCCCTCAAGGGATTCTCATTCTTCTCCCTCATTTAAAGTCAACAACTTTTCCCTCTGCTTCAACGGCTTTCTAATGCTAATTAAACACTTGAACCCGATTTCATTTTGTAGTGTAAAAACCAATTAATTCTCTATAGCTTTCGTTTCATGAGGAGATTATACAATCCTTGGGGTTGCTCAGTTGTTCCATAATACAATAGCCCTTTTTGGGAGAATACAGCGTGTTGGAAACCATTTATGTAATTCTCCCCTTTCTCAATTAGGGTGAATGGAGAAGACCGATTGGCGACCTTTTTCGGAAAGTGTTGAAGTTTGTGACTTCAATTCCAACTAACTAAGCTGTAATAAAGTGAATAACATTTATTGGGAAGGCTTCAAGATGCCCGGAATGGTGACGCAATTTAATCTGCGGTCCTTTGCCTCGATTGTCTATTCTATTGGGAGAGGAAGGGATAAGGAGAAAAAAGGCCCTTATGCTTTATGAGCTCAATATCAGTGGATTTTTAAGTGGATGAGGGTTTCATATTATTGGAAGGCCAAGGGATTTTTCTAACGAACAACATCGTTTAATGAATGGGGTCAGCCGGTCGTGGTCAGAGGGAGGTTTTTTGAAATCTTGCCCTTTAGTTTGTTAGTTTAGGTTTAAAGAAAAATTTAGAAATTAAAAATTTCAAATATAGAACAAAAAAGATTAAGAATGTGCGAACTATTTTTTTGTCAGTGTGAACACATTAGTTTACATTGGAAAAGATATGAGCGAGAGAATTTTCCAATTTTCCTTCTTTTAATATTTTATGGCTGATTTGCTGAGATTTGGGCTTTTCCACTTAATTGGATTTAAAATGGGGAAGAACCTTCATTAGAGTGAAAAAGTATATTATTGTGAGCATAAAGTGGGAATAATTGCTCGGCACAAGTTGGTGAAGGAGTTGAGATGGCGAGGAGACAAAT
The DNA here is from genome assembly GCA_034687125.1 of Neelides folsomi. Lineage (NCBI taxonomy): Eukaryota > Metazoa > Arthropoda > Collembola > Neelipleona > Neelidae > Neelides > Neelides folsomi. The sequence continues at coordinate 21,573 of JAQGBZ010000268.1, read as the reverse complement.
AAGAAGATGAGGGCTATAAAAGCATAATAACCTGGATTTTATGACACATTCTTTCCATCTTATTAGTTATTAGGCTCTATAAGATGGACTCTTATTTACGGTAAAGTCTCGTTGGGCAGAACTGGTCAATAATCGTAAAAGGGAGTCCCATGGTCCGTCATGGTATTAATTCTGCGGCTCCTTTGTCTCTTCGTCCTTTCGGGGTTTCGGCACGCTGGGTCGACCAATTCCTCCCTCCCAATTACCACCAACAACAACGAGGAACGTCTTAGTTGGAACCGAGCCGCTCCCCTCTTTATAACCTCTATTTAATTAACAACTTTCTCGAAAACACTTTAATAATAATCTATATACTATAAAAATACTATTAAATAGCCTATAACGCCCAGATATTCCCATTTTATGTCAGGTTATATCCACTCGCACTTTTCTACCATACTTATACTAGGTACTACATATATGCAACCAATATAAAATTCTACATCGAAATTCTACACATATTGGATTATAAGTAATGTTCATAGTGAGAGATTCAACGGCCAAAGCGTTGAAAAATACAGATAACTTAATTATTATTTGATTATTAAATATTAAACAAGTCAAACAACATTATCACATCTTTCAAAAGTGTATTTTATTTGTCTTGTCAAATAAAAATTCAATTGTTTAGGCATAAAAAATATGATGAAAAATAAGAGTAAATAAAAGATAGTTTAAAGTTGAAGTGAAGGAGTGAGGAATGAGTTCGCTTAGAATGAAAAAGGAATAATAAGTAGGGAAATGATTAAATTGAAATGATGTTTAATCAAATCCGGCCGGAAGAGAGGGAGATTATGAAAGGGAAGTGACATTTATGAAGAAGGCGGATTAAATTTGTAAGAGGGAAGGGAACGGCGGGCAAGGCGGAGAAAGTGCGGTGAGGGCGAGTAGATAAGGATAGGAAAAGAGCTCGTGTCCATAAAAAAATGGAGAGCTCCATGAACGTCATTTCATAAGGCTCGTAAAGGAACGTTCGCCCTCGCCTTCGTCTCCGGCCAGAAAATAAAGGAGCGAGAAAAATGTGAGGGCGAAGGGAAGGAAAATTGAAAAATATAAAATTGAGACAATTCCCTGGTCGGAGATTTGGAGCCAGTTCTTCAATTTTTCTCCGCTTCATGCGGATTTTCCACTTGGAGCTAGGAGGGTCTCCGAGGACACTTGAATTTCATCAGCGAGCTTCATGATCTTCTATTATTCATTCATCCTCACTACTCCGCCGCCTCCCCGATCCTCCATTACGCGAAGCCAAGAGAGACGGCTCTGCCATTATTAGACTGATCTCCGTCTAATTGAATCCCTTCCCTCTTTACGGCCGAATTCCTAAAGAGACTTTTCCTCCCTCTTTTTTTATTTCCCTTCTCCCAGCCTTCCGCCTTTACATCTTATACCTATATGACAACTCGCCCGCTTCACACCATTTTTAACCTCTGCAGCCGAGAGTTAAACGGCATTTAGCAGAGGCAGAGAACGTGTTTAAACCCTGGCTGCTAATTGCTTGAATAATTAAATGGTGAATGGAAGGTTAATAATTAAATTGATTGTATTTCATTGTGTGTTCACAAAGGCGGGTTTACAACCGCTGCTCCATTTCCATCATGTGTATTTATTTCCGAGTTTATTGAGCTTGAGCGAAGGGTAAAGTCTCACTTTGGATTTGAATTATTAGAATGTGGACCAAGGCGGAGTGTGAGGCACGTCCGTGAGCAATAAACTTTTATTGCCTCAAAAGATAAATCTGCTTAAGAGCGAAGATGACTCTCTTCCCCCTTTAGTACTCCTATATGCCTTTCTTCTTATTCTTCAACGAGAGGACTAAAAGATATATTATCTTACGTAAAGTTATTCTTTAATATTACTAAACTCGTGTCACATTACAACATAAATAAACATCCATTTAACGTCAAATTACATATCCGTTTTTTTATTTTGTTTTCAGAATTAATTCTTTGTAACATCCCAATTCATCTTTTCTAATCATTGTCAGTGTTGAATTAATGAAAAGTTACCTTTTAAAATTAATTAAGAAATTCTCGGAACGTAATGATTAGAAAGATTAACGCCATTTTGAACCCTCTAATTTACAGATAATTTATTAAGAGTGGAATTATGAGAGATAAAATAGATAATTGGGAGAGAAGTTCAATCAAGATGTAAAGAAGATTGGAGCGAGAATAAGGAAGATGTCAAGTACACTTTTGGTAATTGGGTGTCTACATAAATACATCTAAAGTATATGGAGAGTAAAAGAAGGACCGAGGGCTGGCCATAAAGAAAAAGGAACCCTTCTAAAAGTCCCTTGTAAAAGTGGAACGACGAAGAGCCCTAAAAGGAAGAATGGGAATATTTACAGCAGGGATTTGGGAGGGGAATTCTGCCAGGACGAGGATCATAAAGTGATGAGAGGGGCTTTAAAAGACTCGGCTCGATTCCATTCCAATCATCCATCATAACCAATTAAGATTCAATTAACACTCTTTTATTCCTTGGGGACCTTTATGGCCCCTCCACGCCTGCACGACAATCTGTGCAGGAAAGGGGAGGAAATGAGTAAAAAACCGATTTGAACCTTTCCTCATTTATCATCATCAATTATTATCATCCTCACTCGTAAAACTTTCTTTTTAAGTGTCCTAAAATCAATTCCAATTTCCCATTCCACCTATTACACATTTTATATGCTTCTTTATCTTAAATGAATTTGATCAAACATTTTCACACATTGGATTTTATTAAAGAACTTTTGTGAAATTGGGGTGTAATTGTAAGAACTATACAAAAAGAACCATAAAAGGTAAGAAAGTTTTTAAAGGATATAAAAGAGTTGATTTGGCCATGTATTTATCATATGGTCGTATGATTAGCCTCAGCGTTAATGGATATTTGCTTTGCCTTTCCGAGTGTTGTGTGGGTTTGAGTGACGCTGTTGATTTTGCTTGCCGAACCGTGTAAGTGGCTAGCAGTAAGGGTAATAAGGGCAGGCGGCTGGATTGATCCCTGCTGGATATCCGAGGCGAGAATCAAAGACATATCCAGCCGGGGCCCCAATGCCTGCAGTATTGCAAAATGGGTAGTTGGGACAGCTTGCTGGATTCACTCCTGCTGGATACCTGTCCAATTGGTCAACATTTATTATCTATGTATTTATTATTTTCAGTAAATAAAAGAATTAAAACAATATTTGGAAATTCCAAAAATATAATGGTTTAATGAAAGGTTTTCAATTTGTACCTTGCTTGACCATAGCAAATGACTGCCATGCTAGCCACAAGAGCAACAACCTAAAATATTATGTATTTAGTTTAGAAAAATAATATAAATATTAAATATACAAATATTGTATAGTATTTTACATATAAATCAACCCCTTTGAGAATTATTTAAACTTACCAAAATATAAACAATCTTTGCCATTATGAAGTAATAGATTGAAATCTGAACTTTGGGATAAAAATGTTTCAAGATCGAATGAAGAGATCATGTGAAAAATCGTTTATATTTATACTTGTTAAAAATTGTGCACTCATCTTTTTTTTCAATTTGTAAAAGCGTGAGTTAATTCAAATCACCTTTGTCCACCAAGTCTTTGTCTTGTATTATTAATTATTGGTATTACTTCCTTGTCTTCATCAGGATTTCAAAATTGTAATTCACAACAATGAGTTTCAGATTTCAAGGTGATCAGGAGATCAGAACTGGGTGGAGTTGGTTATTAGATCTCATATAAATCACTGCCTCTCGATTCAAACAATCATTGTTATTGCTTCCAATTGGAAATTCATCTCACATTTCATCTATTTCATCTATTATCTTCCCTTTTATCTCGGATATGCCGTAGAAGAAATGAATAAATAGATTATAAGTTAAGATTTTAGGTATTTCAAAACTTTAAAGATTTATAAAATCATGTTTTAAATAATTTCTATATTACAATAAGTAATAAGTATTAAAAGAGAAAGGGAAAAATTAAAATATTTTCATTAATTCTAAATTAAAATGTTTAGTTAAATTAGGTATGAAGGTGTTGTTTCAGTGAAGTGTTTAATTATACCTATATGATAATTAGTATATTTAATTATACCTATTCAAAATATTCGAAAAAATTTTTCGTTAAATAAAAAATGTAATAGCTGAAGAGAGAAAAATAAAACCCCTACATTTTTGACTCAATCGACATTCTTTTGTAGCATCTCATTGTTTAAAGGCCATAATAGTGAGGGCCGGGAGGGCGAGGAGGAGGGTGAGGGTTGGCCCGTAAGGCGGGGTGCCCGCGTCGATGGAATTGTCTTCGTCGGTGGGTTCGGATAGCTTGGGTGAGGTCTGGGTAAGGGCGTAATTGATGGCTCAGAGGAGGGATGGTGGCTGCCACCACAAGTGCTTCTGAAGCCTTCAGTGTCGATTGACCAAACCTGTGTTGGAAAGTGAGAGGTCGTGAGGGTAAATCATTGCCCCTTATTTGACACTCACCATTGCACCCTTAAGATGCACCCTGGACATGGAGAACGCCACCTTAAATAAAAGCCGGTCTCATTATGCCGCCCACCCTCAATTTCTTAGGAGGAAAACATTATAAATCCATCTCGGTTCGCTCTCAATTCGATTGCGGAAAAGCACCGTTGGAAGGAAGTCAAGACACTTTTATTCCTTCCAGGGCGATGGAGATTTTTATTAGGGTTCTGGGTTAAGTGAGGGTGACTCAAGGATACTCGGAAGGGACTGTTATTTAATTGAACTGCTCTTTCCTGACAACTGACCTCCCTTCCTCAATAAGATGATAAAACTCATGTCCAGCCAACTTAAGGGCCATCATCCATGCTCGGACCTGCCGAAAGTCTTCACATTTTGGTCAAGTACCGTGCCGTCGGTGGTGAAGACTAGGGAAATTTTTATTTTCAGCCTTGAATCAAATCTCTCTTTTATTCTGGCTATTAGAAACGACCTCCGAAAAGGAAACGTTTTTATAAAGACTATCACTCGCTTTCTTGGAACGAGGGTTTTTTAAAGAGAAATGTTCCTTCTGTTGAAAGTTGTCTTCAGTTGTCTTTTGAAATCAACCCCTTTTCACAATTTAATTGCATAAACCTTTTTAGCGTTCGTGAAAGCTCCCATTGAATGCTTGTAATTAATATTTTAATAAAAATTTGTGTTTTTACCTAATAACACTTTCTTTCCGAACCGGTGTCGTATGTAAAAGTGTGGAGCGTGTAAAAGTGCGGACTCGTAATGTTAAAGGATACCATTGACTAGTTTGTCCCTCTATCGTAACCTAACCTAGAACAAAAGAATCCACAATTTTACACGGTACACACTTTTACATACGACACCGGATCGGATGGTCAGGTTAATAATATAATAACCGTGTGCTAATTTCCACTTGCAAGTATAAATATCAGAATATTATACATAAAATTCGATATTGCCCTACCTTGAATGTGAATTACAATAATAATATTAAGTAGATAATAACATTCTAGAATAATTCAAGATACCTTTTTTTATCAAAGTACAGGTAACATTGTAGGAATTGGGGAATGTGAGTGACCAACGAATGCTTGTGATAACAAGAGGAAAATTCCAATCAGTGCAAGTGGAGTAGATGTTTGGGAAATTTGTCGACAGTTTACAACTTGGCCATTTTCTCGAAAACCTCGCCGCCGATTCTCTTAATATTTTTACCATAAATACTAATCATCGAGGACTATCGATTGGTCATAGTCCCAACGAGCATCAACTCTTACTTTTTTAATAAATCTTCAAGTCCTTTCCAAGTAACTTTAAGGATTTATTTTAAAAAAGTAAGAGTTGATGCTCGTAGAGACTATGATCATTCGATAGTCCTTGATGAATAGTATTTATGGTAAAAATATGAAGAGAATCGGCGGTGAGGTTTTCGAGATAATTACGATTAAACTTGTGGTATATGTATTAAGCATCTACTTTTGTCGCCTAACTTTCAATGTAATATATATAATTTAATTTTTAAAATTTGAAATTTCATATTTTTGAATGTATTTTATTTTACATATATTGCTTTATTGGAGGTCAACTAATCTTAATAGAATTAATTTTTAAATCGGTTTTTTAAAATAATGGCAAGACTTAATCAAGTTGAGAATTGTCGACAAAATTCACGGGTACATGGAGTAGAAGGAAGGAGAAGTCGAGAGTCGACAATTTTGTTTGGAGCGCATTCTGGCTGAAGAGAACTCACTTTCTCTTCAAATCCGACCGGATTATCGAAGCTTGCATCTTTCGCCCCGTTTTTGTTTGACTTTATGTACGAGTACTAAGGAGTTCTAATTTGTCTTTAAGAACACAACACAAACAATTATGTGCTCATTCCTTTGATCTTTAATGTTGATATACCTTAATATTGGACATTAGAAAAATTAAAATTCAATTATTTGAATAAAACGGTAAAATCATTGTCTATCAAATTCAAAATTGGGAACAAAGATTATCACAAGGAACGAGATGTGAATTGAATTGAATTGCACTAATTCTTTAGAATAAAAATATGAAAACGTAGAGTAAGCTACCCATATATATTGGTATACCACTGTCTATTAATCAGTTGTCACTCGCCGTTCGGGTATTAAAAATCATTGAGCTAATATGATAGTAGGTAAATTTGTATGAAAATATGAAGTTTATATTTATTTACTTACAAAATACTGTACATCAAATCATTGTTTTATTTATCTCATTTTAATTCATTTTCAAACAAGAAATCGGATCTTCCTGTGAACACTTAAGTAAATTAGTACGGAGTATACAAGCATAACACAAGCTAGAAAATGCAATTATTAAAAGTATTATTATATATTGGGATTGACTCGCAGTTTATTGATTGAATTTGACATTGGCAATGCAAGGCAGATTTATAAATAGCTAGTCCTACTCAAATTCTTACCATGTGTTTTAGGATGTTTAATCTATTTATTGAACAAACTTCGAAAAATTTATTATTTGTATTTATCTTGATTTGACCGTTTCTGTCGTATTGGCAGAATCATTTTGAATCTTGATTTAAGATTTGTTTTAACTATACACTATAAAATGATTATTAACCAGTAATATCTAATCTTGAATGTTAATAGATCAATTAACTTCATTTCGAAAATTTAATAACTTGTAGCTCACAATCAGATGCATAGTTTAATATAAAAGTCAATAGATAGTGCATATGCAAAAAATATCTACTGTATGTTGGTACATGATGCATGATAGACATTTGTTATTAATATTGATTTATTATAGGTAGGAATTATCATCAAATTAAATGCCAATTTTCATAAATTATTTTGTTATCAGACAGTTAATTCATCAAAATATTTATTTTAAATATCGAAATACCTACATAATTATATTTTATATTTAAGTTATGTACTATATGTAGTTTAATAATAATAAAAATAATAAATATATTAAAAGATATAAAATGATGAAATATCATTTGATATAAAAATAACAAATTAGATATAAAGGGATAAGCTATCTATATATAACATTCCTGTTTAAAACAAAAAGGCAATCAAAATATGTATGGTACAAATAAGAATTTCTTTCATTTAAAAAGAATTAAGCAATAGAATAATACCTCTGGTATTTAATATACCGAAAAGAGAGGTATGGATCAGGGTAGCGGGTAGCTGTAGGAAATAATTGAAGCTTATAAAAATAATTTGCATAATAGGATCAATATTATCGTAAGTCAGGTACTCAATTATCTTTTTGTACAATGCAAGATATTAAGCCCATACTTTAATCTATAATGCTACTGATATAAAGTAATAATTATTATTGCCGTGTGCCATTAATGAATTTTAAAATTTGCAATTGTTATAAAGTTGTGTATGACAGCAAGGTTTGTATCGCCAATGAATCGACTTGCTAATTGTGTGGTCGTCAATCTTTGGCATTGACATTCAATAACTCGCACTTCATCTATTTACCTCAACTCCTCCAATATTAAATGGCTTATGAACTGAGCGTTTTTAACCTCGAATGTTTTTTTCCAAGTGATTACACAAGGGTGACAAAGATAATATCCCAATGTTTTAAAATACCTTAGATAGTCCTTTATACCATTTATCTCTCTAATGGCAAGTAAATACCTATATCTATAAATTGTAGAGTAATCATCAACTTTTACCGGCGGTCTTCGTTTCATTTTGCCATTATTTTCTCAAGAGGGCAAAAACGACCTCAAGGGATTTTCATTTGGGTGGGGAATCTGGAGAGCTAAAGCGGATGTGCGAATCTCGTGAAAAGTAAACTGCAAATCCTGACGAGTCTTGTCTTAAACTCCGAGATTCCTTATCTCTAGGTGTATAATCTCTATTTTATCTCTATCTCCCGTCTGCTCATCTAATAATAAACAGCAAAAAATTGAGGTAAGCGAAAAAAGGCTTTTGTCTAATATTGAATGGGAAAGAAACGTCGTGCAGTGAGTGTGAGGTTCATTGCGTGCGATATTTGAGTCAGTCGTTATTTGCCATCCGGCCCAACCGCCCTTCTGGACTCCTCCACAACTCCACTGCTCTCCTTTAATATTTCATTACCCAATCATTGGATCAATTAATTTCATGCATAATTCATTAATAGGTCGTTTTTTATAAACCTTTATTTGTTGAATCATACGTCGCTAATAAGGTATTTTTCTAATTTGAATTGTCTTATTTTCAATAAGGGTATGTATACCATATACACATACATATGTATTTACTTATACGAGTTTAAAAAGTTTTTCAAATACATAAGATTTTATTTTATACGTCATTCTTTTAAAAAAAAAGTTATTCAAGTTGATTAAAGGCTAATGTTATAATTTATAATTAGCAAGATAATATATGAATCAAATGTACTTAAGTTACTTAACTAAACCAATGCTTTAAATTGTGGCTTGTGGGAATAATAAATATTGCGAAAGCTCTAATATTAAAACGTTCAAGATTAGAAATAGCAATAGCTAACTAAAGTTGCTCTCTAGTCTAATATGTTAGATTTATACGTTATATTATAACCTTCAACGACCTTTAAGATTTTTAACTAGCTTACATAAATATTTTAAGTTTATTGACCAATTGTCGTTTAACAGAATACCCGAAAATATAATTAAAAATGGGGGGAAGGAGTAGTAAAAAGAACATCACAGTACCTGAGGATGAAAAGAAGGAAAAGTAAGATTTGATCGTTTTAATTCTTTTAAAACCTAATAAATAATATTATTTATTCCAATTTACTACTCTGTAATTACTGTAATTACTGTTAGTATTCGTTACGTTACAATTAATGTTTCAATCATTATCATTACACATTATCTTGTTCATTTTGTTTTCACTCCACAGAAGGAAAAATGGAAAAGAAAAAGGAAATGAGGAAAAAGCTAAGGACGAACCCAAACTTCCTCCAGTCCCATACTTCCACTTGGTAATTTTTAAAACCAACATTCAGAATTAATACATTTTCGGACAAATATGGGTAATATTGTTTAGTTAATTATTGAGCATTTATAATTTTTAATGTGAATTAAAATTAATTTTTCTAGTTTCGATTTGCGACTACTTCCGACAAGATATTTTTGTTCGTTGGGTTCTTAGCAGCTATAGGCGCTGGCTTCTCATTCCCTGTAATGGTTATACTTTTTGGAGATTTCACGAAAATTATGGTTGAACAAGACTCAGGTGGAATCGCATATTTTTGTACCTCAAACTTTACGGGCATCACCACGTAAGAAACTTTTTAGCATTTATAATTGGGCATGCATATTTTATCAGTCCATTTCTCCATTCAGACCTTTCTTAATATTAAAATTCATCCAACAAGAAAATCATACTATTATGAGTTAAAGTTTGAGTATTAAAGTATGGTATGTATGGGATATATCCTAAAATAGGAAAAAATTAATGACTATCATGATGAAGTCTAGTAAAGGTTGAGTAAAAACCCCACACTCAACTCTTTTCTTAATATGAGTATAAGAAATGGATTTCCTACCCTTTTTCAATTCTGTACATATTTACTTAACCTTCAGAAAAGAGGATGATTTGCATAAACGGTTAGACTTAAAAGCATTTTTGGGATTTGAAAGAATATCTTAAGAATTAACTCATCAATATCTCCAATCGTAAAATATAATATTGTAAAAGTAAACAATGATATAAATACTAGTCTCTAATTTGCATAAAAACGATATTCCATCATTTTAAACTTTACGATATTTTAAAAAACGTTTTGCTAAAAATGACTTCCTATTATTTATTATTAATGTAAAGGTATATAAAGGGCTTATAAAATTGTGATTTATGAAACAACATGCTAATTAAATGACAATATGGCATTATGTATAAAATGACGAGAATCCATTAAAGAAGTTGTGACATCTTACATTGATTTTTGTATCATACATTTTTAAATTTAAATATTTGATTACTCGAGTTGCTGATATTTTAACCAAACAAACTATTATGTTTATTATATACCTACATTACAGATATATTTTGCTTTCATAGGCCGACCCTTCCCCCAGACATTGATGATATATTTTTGGTCGAACTTACAAGGTGAGTGATGTCGTGAGCATTGAAATGCTTTATTGATTGACCAAATTTCTCAAAGTAAATAAAAATACGTATTTTTATGGATTACAGGATTAGCAGATGGATGGGTGTAATGGGTGCTGCAACTTTAGCCCTCATGTTTATTTTCATATCTATTTTCAACAGAGTTTCCGAAACTCAAGTTCGTTATAAATATCAGTATTTTATTTCCCAAATACATCACATTTTGGAGCAAAAATTTTGGAAAAAAAGTTAATAAATAAATAATTTATTATAGATTCATAAAATGAGGGCGAAATATTTGGAATCCCTTCTCAGACAAAATGTTGGATGGTATGATACAATTCAGGATCGAAACTTCGTGTCCAGAATTTCAGAGTGAGTTAAACGAAGGAAATAAAATATAAAGTTTCAATATCGGAAATTGATTTATTTATAATTTTTTATAGAGACTTGATGAAAGTTCAAGAAGCAATTGGTGAAAAAGTCGGACTTTGTATCTACTTTATGTTCGTGTTTTTACTATCGATTGGAAATGCGTTTTTGCACGGGTGGCTTCTCACTCTCGTCATCCTCTGCTCCGTCCCTGTTTTAGCAGTTGCAACAGGAATCGTTGCTACGATTCAAACACGTCTTGTTACAACAGAACAGAATGCTTACGCTAAAGCGGGTACTGTGGCGGAAGAAGCCATCACTAATATTCGCACTGTTATGGTATGTTGTAAAATGAGCTGAGAATCGTAAAATATCACAAAATCTTCAAATTTTTAACATCCCAATGTCAAAATTCAGGCTTTTGGTGGGCAAAAAAAAGAAATTAATCGTTATGAAGATGGTCTCGCCTTTGCCAAAGGAGCTGGAAAGAAACGAGGCGCAATTTCTGGACTTGGAGTTGGGCTCATGTGGTTGATTATTTACGCAAGTTATGCCCTCGCCTTTTGGTATGGAACAAAGGTACAACGATGAATTGCGAATCCAGATGAATATTGATTATATAAAATATTATAAATTATAACAGTAATAGAATAGTCCAATTAAAGATAATTGTGCATTAATTTACATATTCAATTTATGGGCATTGTTTTATTATTAAAAATTTTATACCATTTTTCTTATCAAGCTTATCTTTGACGGAAGAGAGGAGTTTTGTAAAAACGGGAAAACACCGGCTTATGGACCAGATAACATGCTTATTGTAATGTTTAACTCCTCAAAAGATTTATACATTATACTTAACCTTGGGGCTTTGATGAATAATAAATTAAATATTTAGGTATTCTTCAGCGTGCTGATGGGTGCATTTAACATTGGGCAATCCGGGTCTTATTTTGAAACTTTTGCTATTGGTCGAGGAGCTGCAGCTTCTATTTTCAGTGTTATTGACAGGTAAGCTTTCGACTGTTTTATGGAATCTTTCCAAAAATTAATCATTTTTCAAATAAATAGGATGAATTTTATATAATTATTAATTTTTTAGAACACCTGAAATCGACAGCTATTCTGATAAAGGGAAAAAACCAAAGGGAAGATCAAAGGGAAAGCTTTCCTTCCAATCTGTTAATTTCTCCTATCCATCTCGTCCAGAAGTGGAAATTTTAAAAGGTTTTAATCTTAATGTTGAGTCTGGACAAACGGTTGCCCTTGTTGGAGGCTCAGGATGCGGAAAAAGCACATGTTTGCAGCTTCTCCAGAGGTTTTACGATCCATTGGGTGGAAAGGTATTTCCTTCAATATAAAATTCCATTCTTACCCTATCTTTCTATTCAATTTGCCTGCCATATCTTATCTTTGCAAAATAGTGTAGTAACTAGCCCTTGAAAGATAACGAAAATCACGAGGCTATTACTTCATTTTTTATTCACACTATAAATTCTCAATTAATTTATTGTAGCATGATATGTGATTTTTGATAAATAAGCACATTTTTATCATTCGGGAATTAAAAGTACAATGTCATTACATTAAAAGATTACCAACTTACACATTATTTAGAAATTACATACAAGGGTATTAGTTCTAACACACTAAGCTCTGAACCTATTTTAATGACTATTTAATTTACTTAAAATTAATATAAAAAATTTGATGGCATTATTATACTATAGTGAAAATTTTTGCAAATCTCATTTACTAGATCTGTGTGGATAGCGAGGACGTCAGAGATTTGAATATTGGTTGGTTGAGATCTCAAATTGGTGTTGTAAGTCAAGAACCAATTCTCTTCAATACATCAATTCGTGAAAATATCAGCTATGGACTTGAAGGTGTTACCGATAAAGAAATTGAAGAAGCCACAAAACAATCAAACGCATATGCATTCATTTCACGTTTACCCAATGTATGGATTTAAACTTTTAACATTTTGCAAAAATAATTTGCTAGGAATTATTAATTTATGAATTGATAATGAATTTAATATTTTAGGGATTCGACACTCTTGTGGGAGACCGAGGAGCTCAACTGTCAGGTAAATATATTTTGAATTATAGTAATTAATTAAGTTTATACTATAAAAACACAATTTATAACATTATTTTTCATATAAAAAATTTCCTTTGTATGATAGGTGGTCAAAAACAAAGGATTGCCATTGCACGAGCCCTTGTCCGAAATCCAGCAATTTTACTTTTGGATGAAGCAACTTCGGCTTTAGACACTCAAAGTGAATCAGTTGTTCAAGCTGCTTTGGACAAAGCAAGACAAGGAAGAACAACTCTCATTGTAGCTCATAGACTTTCAACCATCCGAGCTGCCAATGTCGTTGTAGCAATTGAAAATGGTCAAGTTAAAGAAATGGGAACTCATCATGAACTTCTTGAAAAGAAAGGACTTTACTATCAATTGGTCACCGCACAAGTTCATAGCCAAATTGATTATGACGACGAGAGTGACGCAGAAGAATTGGAAAACAAAGAACAAAAAGTTTTTGAACGAAAAACTTCCGGTCGGAAATTAAATAAAAAGCAAAGTATTAGCCACGAAGATGATGTGGTTATTATTCAAAGTAATGAACAAGTATTTAGTGATTCGGAATTAGCCAAACAAGCACCAATTAGGAGACTCTTAAAATTGAATAAACCCGAAATGCCCTTGATGGTAACTGGAGTTATCATGTCTACAATTCAAGGATGCATCCTACCGTTTTACGCTATCATATTTGGAGAATTTCTTGCAGTAATTTCATCATTTTTAATATTTTGCTACTTAATGCCATTATGAAGTAATTAATAAAAAAAATTAATTAATTTTAAGGTCTTGGCCGAACCAATTGAAGAAGCCAGAGATAAAGCGGACACCTATTCCCTTGTCTTTTTAGCCATCGGAATCGCTTCCGGATTGTCGATGTTTTTTCAACTTTTTACATTTAGTTTGGCCGGAGAAGCTTTGACCCTTCGGTTGAGGAAACTCATGTTTGGAGCTATTTTGAATCAAGAAATGGGATGGTTTGATGATCCTTCCAATTCTGTTGGAGCTTTGTGTGCGAGACTTTCTGGAGACGCTGCAAGTGTACAAGGAGCAACTGGAAGTCGGATTGGGTCTGTGGTTCAAGCAATTTCCACGCTTTCTCTAGCTATTGGAGTGGCAATGTATTTTATTCCAAAATTGGGAGCACTTTGCTTGGCATTTGTCCCAGTTGTTCTCTTTGCCTCTTACATGGAGGGAAAACTCATGACTGGACAAAATATACTCGAAAAAGAATCGGCAGAAGAAGCTTCGAAAGTTGCCGTTCAGGCTGTGAGCAACATCAGAACTGTTGCGAGTTTGGGACGAGAAAAGAAATTCGTGGAAACATATAATCAACACCTGGAGAAACCCTACAGGTGTGGTTCTAATAAAAATTTATTGATAAATTAATTAAAAATTGGAAAATTTTAATTGTTTGATTGATTTTCACTAGACTCAATATGAGACGCTCTTTATTGAGAGGTTTGATTTTTGGTGTGGCTCAGAGTGTTCCGCTATTTGCTTACTCAGCCGTTCTTTTCTATGGAGGTCATTTGATTGTAAACGAGAACGAACATTTTGGAGATGTATTTAAGTATGCAATATAAATAATTGAAAAGAATCCATTTCAATCTGGTATAATGGTATGATAATGATAATTATTATTAAAAATTCAGAGTGGCTGAAGCTTTAATTTTCGGAACAATGATGGTTGGTCAAACAATGGCTTTTGCACCAAATTATTACAAAGCTAAGATTTCTGGCGCAAGAGTCATCATGCTTTTGGACCGTAAGCCGGCTATTGACACTTCACACAGCGTCGGGCTTCAAGTTGTAAGCGATGATTTTTATTTGATTCTAAAATGTCTCATCAACTGATTATGTCATTGAACATTTAATTAATATAATGGAAGGATTAATATTTATTATATGACATTATTAGCGTAACTCACAAGGAAGCGTTATTTTCGACAAAGTTGAATTTAACTATCCAACAAGGCCAACTGCTAGGATTTTACAAGCATTGACATTGGGAGTTGAGCCTGGGAAAAGCATTGCACTTGTTGGGTAATTATGATTATTTTCTTATAATCAAGGAATAAAAATTTAAATATTTTACCTTATATACAAATAATTAAGACAAAATCAAGTCTAACTAAAATCCATTTAATAGTTATCTAATGGTTAAATTTTTTTAGACCTTCGGGTTGTGGAAAGTCTACTTGCATTCAATTAATTATGCGATATTATGATCCAAAATCCGGGAAAGTGGTAATAAGCATTGAATTTAAATTCAATTTTTTTAATTTAAACATTTTCAAACTTTACATATTATATATTTCCTGTTAATAACAAAAAACTAAAAGTAAATTAGTTCTTTGAGAATTAAAAAATTAAATCTTATTAGAAATTTGATGAGCAAGACATTTCTGCATTAAACGCACCATCACTACGAACCCAAATGGCCATCGTGGCCCAAGAACCAGCTTTGTTCGACCGTACGATTGCAGAAAATATCGCTTATGGAGACAACTCTAGGGACAATGTCCCAATGGACGACATTATCAAAGCAGCTAAAAAGGCCAACATCCACACCTTCATTGCTGCACTTCCCGCCGTAAGTTTCAGTTTTGTCTCATGGGAACTTTTAAATTTCAATCTTTCAAAAGACGAACTTCCGATGCATAATTAACTTGCATAATTAAATCTTGATTTGATTTGATTATTAGGGTTATGAAACTCGTGTAGGAGAAATGGGAACTCAGTTATCTGGAGGTAATTTAGTATATTTAATCAATTTAATAGAATATCTTTGAAATATAAAGTTTAATGGTTAAATATTTAATTGTTAATATCGATTAAAGTATTTAAGCTTCGGCACAAATTAACTATTAAATTGAACAAATATTGATTTTGTTTCAGGTCAAAAACAACGAGTTGCTATTGCTCGAGCTCTCGTCCGAAACCCGAAACTCCTTCTTCTTGATGAAGCCACGTCCGCACTTGTAATTTACACAATAAATAAAACCAATAAGCAAGCGAATATTGAGCTACAGTATATTGAATAGGTTAAAATAATTAAACTCTTTTAAATCTTAAAAGGATACCGAGAGTGAATTGGTTGTACAAGAAGCTCTTGATGCTGCGGCTTCAGGAAGAACTTCGATCACAATCGCGCATAGACTTTCCTCTATTATGAATTCCGACAAAATCATTGTCATCAACCAAGGGGAAGTGGAGGAGACGGGGACGCACGATGAACTTCTTCGAAAACAAGGATTGTATCACAGGCTATGGAATATGCAAGGAGAAACTAAATCAAATTCCACCAATGACATTAATGAGGAAAAGATTTAAATCTTTTTATTCAAATGCATTTATTAATTTTAATGAACCAAACGGTACCTTTTGATTATTGACTTACATTTAGTTTTACTATCCATAATTAAAGTATTATTATGAGATAAAATACCAAAAGACCGAAAATGAAATTAATTGATGTTATTAAATTAGGAAAAATATTTGATTAATTCATGAATTTGATCATTCAAAGTATAGATTTTTAAAAAGACTTATGGTTAAGGATATCAGCGGAATAAATTTATACTCATTGTTGGTTTATAAGAAAGTGAAACTTTTGTGAACTAGTTATATACTATTACATAAAAGTTAAATGTATTTAATTTGCATTTTAGTTCTTATTTAGCTAATAAATCTAGTACTTATTACATATTATGTACCTTCATAAATCTATTGTATCTGATATTTTAACATGTTATTCAATAATAAGAAAATGTTTTAGAATAATATTATGTAAATAATTTGCTAGCATTACAATATAGATAAAGAGGTAATAAAATGCTTATAATGGGCCTTTAATGTGGAGAAATAAAATAAACACTGAAATATGAATAAAAAATCAAAATCATATTTTTATGGATTTAATTTAATGTATTGTTATGTAGGTATATGCATTAGCATTAGTATTCGAAAACTTTTAACGACAGAATAGTCTAAAGATATTGTCATTTTTGATACATAACTAATTATTAATATAACACATATCAATCAGTCAATCAATCATATTCGCAGTTTGAGCAAAGAAAATATCATCTTCCATTAAGGTGAAGTCGCTGCTTAAAATCGGCGCTTTTGAACCTCGTTTGATACCTTTGGAAGTGGTTGCTGAAGGTGACAGTGGCATTGGCAATGGTTTTAATCCGATGAATTCTTGTTTTTGATAGTCTTCAAGTTTTGGTTCCCAATCTCGTTCTCTCGGCATGGGCATGGACTTCTTGTAGTCAGCAACAAATTGAGTTCGCAATTCTTCCCACAGCGAATGGTCAACTTCCATTGAACACAAATTGTCAAACATTTTGTCTCTTATTCCATAATTCAGTCGTTTCGCTGCCTTTAAAATATTTAATTCTGTGATAATTATTATTTGAGATTATTGAATAATTAGAATTTAATTTATTTGTAAGTATTAGTGTCTTGCAATTACTTTCTCTTGGGCAGCAGAAGCCGTTTCTTTAGAATACCTCACAACTTGAAGAACTTTGCTTGGGAGATTTCGAAGATCTTCATAAGCATATTCAATTTCCCTTTCAATGGCTTTCAAGGAATTGATCCGAGGCGTTAATAAATTCTTATCCATTTCAAAGAACACGCACGGATCTTCATTTTTATTGGAGCAATTCGGATTCTCCTTTTTCTCTTTTCTATCAACATAAAATATTGTATAAATCATTTTGAATATTTAATTATGTAGATATGATAAAAATCAACATGAGTAATAACAATGAGGAATTTTAGGTCTTCGCTTTGCTTTATTAAATTATCTTACGTATAAGACTGAATCATATTCAATTAAGAAATTGGCAATCGGATGTTGATTTTACGTTCAATGTGATAGCCAGTGAAAATGGAATGATAGAAGGAACAAAAAATTGAGAACCGTTTCTTATTTATTCAAGCTTTTCATTTATCGCTACGCAGCTTATAAGCTTTTACGAGTTTAATTTTTATTAATGCCCCATTTATATCTTCGTTTGGATGAGCACGCAACAAAATAGTTAAATTGCGTATGACAATTAATATTGATGTTCTTTATTGTTAGTGTAGGTTATGAAAATCATTCAGTTTGACGATCGCACGTGGAATTTTCAATCGATTTATGAAAATCAGAGCACGAAACAAAATTATTGAACTACTCCAGATTCTGTTAATAATTGTATTGGTATTTTGTAAAATGAGATTATAGGGTCAAAGCATTTGGCACAAAGTATTATATAAATCTAATTTAATTGAAAAAACCCAAGGGTCGCACAGTAATTGAATGTTAGTAAAAGTAAAAGCATACCGAAATGTAAACCACACACGTGCGTACTCACTTACATACAAATAAACTCATTTTGTGATAAGTCGTTCCATCATTCGATTCCAATTCATTTCTTTGGTAGAAAACTTAATCTTGTTTTTCATTAGTTGTAACAAAAGGCATATTTGTTTTCTTTAATTGAGATCATATCATATTCAAGTTAACAAAATTCTCAAACGGGACTTGTTTCGGGACCCAATTTAATAACAAATATTGGCATCATATACCAAAAAGTTTAAACGAGTGAATTGTAAATATTTTTTTATTTTCAAACTAATAAAAACTAATTTTAAAAATGTTTACCGAAGAAAGTTTAGAATTTATTTTAAAGCTTATTCGTTTTTTTCACGGCTGAATTTTATTCCTTTTGAAGAAGACAGGAAAAATTCAAGAGTTCTTAAAGTGGTCCACTCGAAGATTCGAATGGGAATTTGGGGTTCTTTCGTCATTTCGAGTTGGTTTTATTCTTTGTTTCTTCTGTTCCGTCTTGGTAAGATGTTAAAAGAGAAAAAAACCGATGAACAACCAACACTTTTCATGTTCAGCCTCGCGTTCCTTCATTTCTCAATGAACCATTTCAATTTGTTGTTCAAAAGAAAAGCTCTCGCCTACCTCTTCAATCAAACCGTCTTTCTCGACACCCATTTAAAAAGTAATTACATATTTTAACCATTATTAATAACAAATGGTTTATTTATTCGCAATTAATAAATAGTTATTGTATGATATATTCAAAAAATTATTAATTTAATTACAGTTTGTTTTAACGAGAGGGATGAGAAAGATAGTGGATTCACAAAACAAATTCAATTGGGATGTTTTTTATTATTCCTCCTTGCTTTCTCAGGCTTCAAGAACTTTGTTTCCAATTCTGAGCAATGGCAATACATGTACTCGGTTTTACCTTTGGATTACAGAGGACCAATTGTTTTTATCCTATTTACAATTATCGAATCTCTCATTCGAGTTGTTTCTCTCTCAAGCTGCCTCATCAATTTTGTGATTATTTTCGCATATTTTTCAATCTCATCATTTTGGCTCAATAATATCAAGTAAGTGAATTGCTGTAAAAAGTTGTTTATAAACTGCTTTCAAACATTTAAAACAAGCAAAATTTATAATAGCAAATAAATTTTATCTGAATTCAACAACATCGAATTATACAAATCCAATTAAAAATCTCATATCTCCCGTCAAATTTTAAAAGTTAAATGCATTTAACTAATTTGTCAAAATACTATTATTTTCTGTACGTTTTTCCTCACCTAATATTAAATAAATAATTGTAGTTTAAATACTCACATTTGCATATGTAATGTTAATATAACTTGAAATCTACATATTAAAATGTTCTAAAAGTGATTTTTAATTTCCATACTTTTAGAAGAGTTTAATAAAATTAAAGTTTGTAAATCGGATTAATTGTTCCATTATAATGTTGGATAAATAAAAGATAATGCATTATCAATTAACAATCTAATAACTGCGATAAGTTTAAAATTCTATGCACCAAATTAGTAACTTTATTACCCATGCGCAGTTGTGCATAAAGCTCTTTGTCAAAACACTGATGATTAAATTAACATTAACTATTGTTTTTAATCGTGATTAACTCTTTGAAAAATAGTGAGATTTGAAATTGATTATGGTTTTCTTGTAGAAAGTAAATATAAAATTTAAAAAAAATTAACAAAATATTTAAGGTTATTGCACCAAAGCGAGAATCGTCGAGTTTAATCCGATACCTGAAAGATTATATGCAAAATTATAGGAGATCCGTCATTAATTGGAGCTTAAATATTTTAATTAAAAGTTGGGAGATAAGAATTTTTCATTTGGATTTTAGTAAACCGATGTTGTAGAATCTAAAATAAATTACCTTTGGGTTATAAATAATGAATAGTGAGCATTCTTATAATTATTATTAATTTAGTAATGTCGTTGGGTCTGCTCATTTATTTCCAATTGCAAGATCAATCAACATTGGTGGGATCTTCAGTGCGTTTCAAAAATTAAGCATCCTTAATACATTGAGTTTCTCCTTTGCTAAGCAGTACTTGCTCCATGCAAAATTCGCAGTGGTATGAAATTATTATTATTAATTTATGTGTTATATAAATTAATTTAATTGGTACAATAAAGCATATAATTAATTTTTAGGCAACTAGCAATATTATTTGCATTTCCCTTGCTCTTCGATATCGTCATACAATGAATCCAATTTCTCTTTTTCATCTCACCCTTGGCGTGTTCATCCACAGTGCTGTTTTATGCGTCTCAATACGAAAAACGGCCACTATTTGGAATATCTCTTCGAAGATTAGCATTCATCTGAAGAAAAAAGTATTGTGGAATAACAAATGGTACAAAGTTTTGGCCAATTCCCTTCATCCATTTGGAGCTCAAATTGGATCGTTTTACACAGTAAAAAACCATACGGTTTTTTCTCTCTTTTTGGAAATGATCAATTACATCATAACAATATTATTTTTGTAGAACTTGATTAAATATTTAAATAACATTGTTTATAAATGCAACACGTATTGCCAACTTTAAATATCCTTCCCATAATGTAGTACTAGATTAAGTATTAATGTTAATGTAAAAGGAAATAATATTATTAAATATTAAAAATGTATTTTCATTAAATATTTTTGAAAAATTGATGTATAGGGAAATTCCGAATATAAATTCAGGTCATCAAATCCGTATTTCCTTTAACAAACAAAGGTAGAATGTTTCTCATGCGTACCGTTACAAAATGGAACTCCATCAACACTATAAAGTAAATCTAATAAATTCCAAAGCGGAAACAATGAATTTCCTCAATTCCCTCTGTCTCCTACAAATGATGACATAATTGAATATTTTCCAAATTGTTAAGTTCATCAGCCTATAACCAACGGCAAAGGGTCACATAAATGCCCTAGGTCTTACCTTTGTTGACTTGGCTGAATCTCGAATCAATTTAACTAGATAGAAGTATTTTTTCGTGAATACTGTATTAATATATGTATGTAATATATGTATGTACAGGGATCGCAATAAACAATGAACACATGAAACCAAAAATATCTCCGAAACTAACATACTTAGGAAATTCCAGTTAAGTGCATCTTAAAGAGGATCCATCAGAATAATTAAATTAAT